>KB664277.1:5750279-5808711 GCA_000349025.1 Anopheles minimus
CAGAAATGGACCGATGGTGCTTGAAAACAGATCAACTGATAAGAAAATGATTTTGAAAATAGAATCAAAGTACGGGCTTTGGCTTTTAGTAGCGCATGGAGTGGCTTGAAGTACAACACTCGAAACCGTGTAACTGAATCAGAAGTTTTTCGATGATCCATCTCGTTTAAGGTCTTTTAAATTGATGGAGTGGTTGTGATAATCTTACGTTACGCATCGTTGCAATCGTACGTGTTTTTTCTTGCCGGAGTTTTGGGAAGAAAAATCACACATCATTTCGTTGTTTTTTACTTTGCCATTTGGTTTGCCCATGTTGACACTGCTTCCAAACAAAACACATTGTCACACTGTCCATATTGCGTTATGTCGATCGGGAAAAGTATTTTTTCGTGTGTGATGAGGAGACAACTTAAGTAGTCTTAAATGATGACTGATTGTTATCTACTCGTACGGTGTCTCTTTGTTGATGAACGAAAATAAAAAAAATAACGCTACCAAACAGCTCAAGGACCTCGTGGACGCTCTGCTGACACTCCCTAATCCATCAATCGAATGAAAGCACATCATCGTCCATCCTCGGTATCAGGGTGCAGTGTGTTGCATGTTGCTATCATCCGTCTGCCGGTTATCCATTTAATGCAACAAAAGATCCGGTCCACTCGAGGACACTGGCTCCCTCGAGGGAACTCAAGAACCGGTCGAAGGTGGGCCGGCCCACACAACAAATTCAATCAACGGCACCCAAAAACATAATAAGTTGATAAGTTTATTACACTTTCACCAAACACCACCCCAGCCCGGTCTAGGGGTTGTTGCGTGACCTAACACCACCCTCCGGAGTTTTTTTTCTCTCCTTCTTTTTGTTAACGACAGGAAGTCGCATCAGTTTCGCCCTCAGCGCGGAAAGTCACTGTAGTGTTCCCTGTTTTCCGCGTTTTATATCCTCTTCCTCATTCTACAAGGTGGGTGAATTAATCCTCCCCCTTTTTTATGGCCGGGAAGTGTCGGTTTTGTTTCTCGGTTGGTCCTGCTGTGCAAACATATTTTCCAGTTATAGAATATTGCCCACGGGGAAAAGTGGCATATTTTACACTTGCCGAGAGCATCCCTACCTTATCATCCTCTTCATCATTATCATCATCATCGTCATCGTTCCCTTCGCTTCGTTGACGGTTTTTTCTACTTTTTGTAGAACCTCCCCAGCCGAAAACGATTATCATTCCGGTTTATAATTTTCTTTACAGCGCAGGAAAAGCGTCAACACGAACGAACGGGGGTTGCATTTTCACAGTGTGAAAAGCCGGATCTCGTGCTGGTTTGTTGAAGTTTTATTGTGCCTGGTGTGCCATCATTTTACCATAGGGAGGATCAACATTTAATCACATTTAAAGTGAAGTTTGCAACGACAGGGGGATTAGTATCAATTGGACGTTATGTGATAAATTTGTTAAGGATTTCCTTTCGCACTAAGCACTGTCAACGGTCTGGGAGGAGGAAGTATTTTGCAATATTAAAAGGAAACAATGAACTCTAATGGAGTGAGGATTTTTTTTCTTTCCTTCATTATGATACGGGTTTTTTTTTATTCAGTACAAACTACCTCATTTAAACAGAGTTTCATTACACTGTGCAATTTAACATTCAACCCACGCCCGACCGTGAAGTGAGTCAAATGTGCGAAATGCATACCGTTAGTATGCACAATTTCACATCGATGTTTGGTAAAGTAGAACAATAATATCCGCCGCCTCACTATCTCTCTTGCCGGACGCCGACGTCAGTGGCGCATGTGTGTATTTAATTTAAAATATGATGTTTCATGTTTTGGATGTAACATGAAAATTGTACGCGACGTGCCGCGCATGCAAATCGCTGCCCGGATGGCCAATGACGCATATGTATGCTGGCGTTATAAGTACGCCCCGGGATGGTGGATCACTTTCACGTGCACATGCGGCTAATGTACGGTTGCAGGTGAAGGTTAACCTGGGGGGGAAATTGTTTGATTTGTGCAGCCAAGCATGCAGGTTAGGACGTTGAGCGGATGACACACTGTGGCTTTTTTAGGATGGGAATGGGATTCCCTTTGTTTGAAATGCCCTTCACCGTGTGTTTGCGAGAAAGTATAATTTTATTGCTCTGCTTTATAGAAAAATAATAAACACATTCCTTCCTATATAAGGTTTATTGAGGTATGGCAGAAAATTAGAAGAAGAGCACAAAATATTTTTTTTAGCAAATTAGTTCGATACAGCGAAAATTTCGAATGTAAGATGTTTTTACACTAATCTTCAATAGCAGAATGGACTTATTTCTTCTTCTATTCTATCTTGGAAAAGTATTTAAAACATCTATGATATTAGTTTATGTAATGTTTAAAAGTGATATTTGAAGGGTTATTTAATATTTTGTACAAGATACGTTTTCTGGTCCAACTTCTTGTGAACTCTGGATCGAATTTTTGTTCAGAAAAAGCAGCCAAGTCCTCAGAAGCCGTTATATGTATAAATGTATGATAAGACTAAAAGATCTGATACTGGACATACATTCAATTCTTATTTTATGTGTTTCTGACTCTGCACTTTAATTTTATTTACAGTATTTGCTAATCATTATAACATCTTAAACATCCTCATCGTATTTATCTTAAAGTGTCGTACGAATAAAAAAATACTCCAATATCAGGCCGCTTTTTCAAACGCTAAATCGACATCAATTTAATCGCACTTGAACTGCAAATGCTAAACGAAAACACACATAAAAACACACTTGTCCGCCCCGTTAGATCGGTATCTTATTCACTTTCCACAAACGTCTCCGACATGGCACGTCAAGCTGTCTAAATGCTTGCAAAAATGTTGACGGATATCAGGCAAACCGACCTGAGCTGGCACTGAGTGACAGCGATGCGGCCACGAACCATTTCTCCAACCGATTTGGTATTTGTTGCGCGTCATCCCCCGAGTGTACTATAATCTTATGTATTTATATCAATTGCGATTTGCGTTTGGAATCGATAATTTACTGCACCGTCTACTGTCCATCATTTTCATCCCTCCCGACCGGTCCGGTCTCCCGGCAGGGTCCGGTGAGAGCAGCTGCACGAAGGCTACGCAACATTAATCTCGCGCTAGTCACACGAGGGGTTTGCGTTTTAGATGTTTTGATTTATCACCCACTGTTGAGCAAACGCCTCACGTATTAGCTGTCGGAATTATTGAGGAATGGGCTACTGGCACTGTACGGCGGGCAGTAGCAGTGAGGTCCCCTCAAACATGGCATGGTTTTCTCTAAGCTCCGGTTTGTAAAGGTCCACCTTAAAAGTGGGTCCGTGTTTTCCTCCCGTACGTCGGCTTCTGTGCTGGAGATGAATAAATTTTGCATAGAAGCGTGCTAACGGGCTTTCGATAATGCGTACCACTCACCTTGAAGAGGAGAACACGGAACACGGTACTGGAATTGCATACGGGATCGGGATGAGCTTGAAGTAGGTTTCCACGGTCGGCACTTGGCATGGTGAATGAGATCACGGTGGTGTCGCGAAACTGCCAGAGCAATAATTCTTCAAACTTTGAAGATCCATAAATTCCACACGGAATAAAATTCCCGTAACGCCACGTACCTTTTCCGCCGCGCTACATTTAGCGCCAGGGTCATATATGTGTTGAGGGGAAAATTACCATTTCTCAATCATGCTGCCCTCGTCGGCATTATGCTCAACCGTCGGCGTCGCAGCTTTGTGCCGGTAAGTGTGCCACAATGTGACATTATGAAGTCGAGCATCCCGACCGGACTGGGGTGTCGATGATTAATGGTCGGGGTCCGGGTGAATCGGGTGACCGATCGATAAACTTGGTTCACTTTACGGTGTAAGCAAAATGTCTCACTACTGTGCCCGAAAGGATATCGCCCGTGGTGGATGAAAAATGGTTCTACTGCATGCACCGCAGTGCAGTTATCGTGTGGATGTGCGAAAGGGAAGATCCGCATTTTTACTGGTTATTGAAGAAAGGTTTAAACGCAGACAAAGAAGACATCGAGTTCGGTAACAAAGAGAGGCTCCGGGACACAACAATCAACAAATCAGGCAGCCAAATTCGGTTGATGAACCGAAATCTCGTTCCACAATGATCATGGATACGATACAGACCCGTGTGTTTGTGTGTGTATTATGGTGGAAATTTATTGTCATATCACAATAAATCACCGACCGACCGATGGAAGGTATTTTCCACTTTTTCCGGTAAACGAACCCAACAAACAGACGGGATGAAGAGAAGGGTGAGTGTTTGGGGCGGTAGGTTGAGATGAGTTCATGCGTTTTGTCCTTCTGCATCTTTTGCTCCAATCTCGAAACCTCCGCTCCTTCTCTGCCTTCTTCCCCCACCCTCCCCAACCGGGGCAAGAAAAAGGGATTCATCATTCTAAATCTGGCCCATTACCTCGATTGTTCGTCTCGAAATTTCCCTTTTTGCTTTTCCGGAGTTTCGTCTGGAATTTAGGAGTCCCTTTTTGCTTCCCGCTGCCCGGGTTACTCCCGTTCGGTTGTGTCTGAAATATTTCACACCATTTAGCCCGGCAGTGTGCCGGCCCGGACCCGGACCCCGATTCAAATTGGCCGTTCGAGTCGATTTTCCACCGCGCACAGCAGATGGAAGGTTGCAACGCAGCCAGTTGCATTTGTGCGACACGTACCAAAATAAGAAATGAATACGGGTTTTCCGGGGCAAGACATACGCCTCGTGTCGCCTAATGCGCATTGTTTAGCCCTTTTCGGCCGTGTGTTTCCGCCTGCGGTGTACGAGCGAAATGTAAATGAGTCGAAAGGAGCAGCGCTCATGCGTTTGCATAAATCAATTCCCCACCCGACATGCAGAACGCATCCAACGCGGTCGATGGTGATTTGAAGAGGAAAAATATTTTATTAAATAAAGGGGGAAAAAATATAAATAAAATAATAATCTCCGAACAACGGACGAGTGAAGGTCGTTAATATTCGTCCATTTATTGTCACCATCTAAATCGGGAGCAATTTGCTCGCCTTTGCACTTCCGACGCGACAATGCGTGTACAATCGCTATTAAAATACGGGCGTGAAGGATTTAGTCCAAAACGGCCTGCCAGGCTAATAATGCACAGCTTGCCAGACTAATAAAACCATACGTACGCGATCCGTTGCGTATGATCGGCTGCGGTACGGACGCAATGTCACGTTTGGAGAACGCGACGGTTTGTCTAGCAAATAGTGCGCAGAAAGTAATAATAAACGCCACCGGCGTCGTGCAAGTAAACGCATGCCACAATGCATACGAGACACTATCCGCGGTTGTGGGAAATTATGGATGTCGGAGCAGGGTCGTTTCGGTACCGGTGTGCCAAATGGGACGGTGGGTTGTGCCGTCTGGGCCCACGGTCGGTCCCATCTGTGTCCGTGGGAATATTCCGGCAGACGATGTACGATCGCACATGTAGCGCTTAATCCCGTAACAAGTGGGCCGATATGACGGATGCACTTCGAAGTGCATCGCGCTGCAGTCGGGACCGTCGGTTGGCAGTAGTTGGCACGTCCAGGAAACAAAACGAATCATTGAGTATCGGAGTCGGCAGCGAGTACTTGTTTTGGGGCTACGGTTCCGCCTGTCTGCCGTTTTACAATGCGCGATCGTGCGGAGATCATATGTACGCACAGCGCAGAAGGGCACACACAACACATCTGGACGGAAATGGTGAGAGTTTGCATTCGCGAACGATCGGCAAGACGGTGGGGACTTTATTTAGCACGATCAAACTGCAAACAAGACTACGGTCTGGGGCTCTGGGCACGCGTAGCGACATATGATTTTATCCGCATAGCGAAGCAGACGGATTAGTCGTTCGTTTCATCTCTTTTAGCTCCAACCACACGGCCAGGTGCGCAACGTGGTGGGTACATTTTCCCTGGGCGTATGATTTGTTATACAACACGTTAATAATTTGTACAAACGCTTCAGCAAAACATGTATCAGCTTTTTAGCTTTCCTTTTAGGTGGAAGATGAAAGTGATTTCTCTACATTTATTAGCAATTAAAAATGAATCTCTGCCATGCTCCATGGGAATGGAACGGCTATATTTCTGTCTCATTAGAGGACTTCGCACTATGGGGTGATACTGGGATAGTTTACGGTCATATGTGCTATTTTATTTATATTTTAATTCCTCTCGTCATTTTGGAAGCAGATTTCTCACAAAACCTGAATTTGTTCTTTGAATTATAAATGTGTATATTTAAAATTATTGAGTTAAACTATCTATTTTAAATTAGAAAGTATCCTTGACAGCCTTCTGTCATAATTATCTTTATTGGTGTTTAATTCTGTGTGACGCGACCTCTCCTTATGACCACCTTCGTCCGATAGTGCATATGGCACCGGGAACCGATGGCGAATGGAATGGCGCTGTTGAATTGTTCTCTCGTCACGTTTTGCTCCACGTCAAACGATGCGCGATACGGACGGCTGTCGTGTGCGTCCGTTTGTGTGTGTCACCAAGGGCGGTATATCATGACTTCAAATGGGGTAATATCGGTGTCGGTAATGTTGCACTGCATCATCACCATCATGATCCTGATCGGTCATGTCATGTTGGGTGATGGTTTAAAATTAAACGTAGACACAGTCCCAGGTTCCATGGTTTGTTTTTGTGTTGCTTTTGTTTTGAGGAGGCACGGTTCAAAGTGACACATAAAATAAAGTTTTATGAGGTGGTTCCTGCCTTCAGAGGTAACCTTTGAACCGATCGGTACGTTCTAAATGATCAACTGCAGTCATATCTTCTTACTGCGGACGTGAAATAAATATTCAAAGCCTGATCTTGTCCCTTGTAAGTCGGCCGTTTTGTAGGGTTATGCTAATATCTACCCATCCTTGCTCGGCTGCGTTCCGGTTTGTGCACGAACTAGCGCTTCCGGGCACACATATTTTAAAAGCGCGATCAAAAACGCTCAGTGAAGTTAATAAAAATAAAACCGACCGCACATTCATAACACAAACCGAGAGGTTTCTGTTCGGTTTAATTTCAAACAGTCCAGAAGGACTTCTGCCACAACACCCGCCATCGCCCGAAGCTTCCTGATTGAGCATGCACGGCACAGCACGCTAGTTGCGGGTGTCGTTCGGAAGGTAACAACAAACAGAAAATCCTTAAACTAACCGAACCAACTGTCGGGTCCCCTACCCGGCGAATGTCCCCGGCGGCGAAAGGATTATTAAAACCCGACCGGACTTAAGCTTAGGAAAGAAATTATCACTCACCCTCGCCCGGGTCGTTTATTTTCACATTTTCACGTTCAATTTTTCACGTCTCCTGCGGAACCCCCGTTTTGACTTTCGCTCGGTTGTTTATGAGCGTTTATCGGGCGTTATCGATCGGTCATCGCGGTTTTCGCCCCGGGTCGCCCTATTTGCACCTTTCCGTTCCGTCGAGGGTCGAGTGAATGTTTTTGGCCTCCGTTATCGCTTCCAAGGGCTTCAGGCAGAGTGAGCTTTATCAAGGCGTTTGAGCATTAATTTCAGTATCCCTTTGCTGCTAGTACGGTGGACATAACTGGGCAGGCGTTATGTGAACTAAAAACCCAAAACAAAAAGGGAGCAGATCAGAATGAAACAATCGATCGAGGGCGGTTCACGTGGAAGGCCTTCGGTCGGTATTGAAGATAAGGATTTTATTTTTATGAATTTTAACGGCTTTCTGAAGGGTCCATTCATTCGGCCCCTTCTGATGGGGTGGTATGAGCTGTTATTGAACCTTTTTTTCTTCTTTGTTTGGAAGTTCTGCCGTCGTGTGATAAATGTGGACAGAGGAAGCCGAGTGCACGGGATAGATGCTTTGAATGCAAAACAACACCATCGATCAACAAAACAGGATCGGTTCGATCTCCTATTACGTGCGTCCGTGTGTCAACGTCGCACGTCAACGACCGTTCGGGAATGCATAAGAAAACGTATCGACGCGATCAATTAAGGAAGAGTATGCGTTTTTTTTTTGGTTTTGTGTTAATGTGTGTCTGTGGATGGCTCAGTTTTTCTATAATTATCAGTAAAACGGCATCATTCGGGGCTTCAGTGAACGCGCGTCCGTGATCTGAAACCCGGTAGCCCACCGTACGCGATGACAGATCGTGCGGGAAGGAGGCACCGTGAAGGGGGGAGGGAGAGATTCGGATCGAAGCGGATCCTATTTACATCGAATTGAAAAATATCAAAAACCGATCAACATTCCCGTAGTGCGTTATTTTTATCCGTGCGCTACACAAGAAGGATGCACCAACGGGGGCACGAGCGCACGAGTGCATTTAATTTGTCATTCGATCGTACATTGTACCCAGTGGGTAGCTGAAGGGAAAAAGGGGAGTGCTGGTAAGGGTGGAAGAGAGCAAGCGAGAAAATCGATTCGCCTCTCCCGGCCAAGTGGGTCCCGACCAAGTGTGTGAGTGCGCCGGAATGCAGCTGGTCGGGAAAATATGCGTTTAAGGCGTATCGTGCGCCATGTACGGATGTGCGGTACGGTTGTCTAAATTTCTTTATTTTCTTTTCCCCCGCCACCGAACCGAATGCAAAGCAATTTTTTATTGCACTACCCGGTGCAGGGGACAGTAGTGGTGGGGGTTGGAAAAAAAGGGAACCATTACAGCGCAACATTAATTCGTGATCAATCGTATGTGTGGCTCATTGTCGCCAACCAAAACCCCTGCAACGGATCGGACGCGCCCGGTGAAGATTGTTTTTGTTTTTCACTCTACCTCGTCGAACATCGGCGCATGGATGCAATTAATGAGTGTGCAGTTGTGCATTTGGTGCAGTGCGTCTTTCGTACGGGCTACTGCTTTACCGATCGATGGGACGAATATGTGGTAAGCTGTAATCACGATCCCCGTAAACGAGATGGGGTAGAAGTTTTGCAACAACCACGACGATCATATTCGAATTTTGTATGTTTTTTGTTTGTACAGAAATACGTAGCGTAATTTTATTTTGTTTTAATCTTAAATAAGAGTTGGTTGAATTTAGTTTGAAAAAAATAATTAGCCATGTGTTTTAATTCCGGGAACCTGGATTCCGATCAATAAAGCACACAAGCACTCTACCTAAGGAACGTTTAATTTTTCCCCATACCGGGTCGGTTCCCATCAGCCGCGAGAGCTTGTTGATGTTGTTATTTTCGGTACCATAACATGCATCACGTTTGGTTCACGGATTTATGTTCATGCGCACCGGTTCCATACCAAGTGGTTCTAAAATCATAAGAACTCCTTTGTACATACACACTCACACACGGTGCCAATGAAATATGTTTTATGAGAAACTACTGTCTGGGAAAAAAATGGGCAATGAGCGCATAGTGGCCGCACTTTGAAGTAGCTCCCCCTTTGAAGATCCCGCGAGACTCATAAAAAGTGCCACTATGCATATCGCGTTTGAGTTTAATTTTACCGGCTCTCTGAACGTCGGTACGGACGTGTGTGTGCACGTGTGATTGAGCAGGAACGATCCCCATTTAATATCTACGCCCATTCCCATCCAGTATTTGCTGATCGGACGCGCCCGGAGCGTGGTTAACAAAGATATCAATTTAATTAATCATAATTTTTAAACGAATTTCGTAGTGCTTTCCTTTAAAAGAGTTGTTTTTTTTTCTCCATAATCAACCTAAAGAAGAACGGCCGTGTTCACCTGTCCTAGCCGGGGTTGGAACTTGAAAACGAACCCAAAACCAACCGCAGGCGACAGAAGGGAACGGAAATGCTAGAACACACGGCGACGGTGATAAATTTGAGGGTGTTAAATATTAATAATTGCTGCACAAAGACCGGTGCCCCCGGGCAGCGTGTGCAGCGAATGCATCGGTGCATCTGTATTTGCACCCGGCTGGCGTCACAAATGCTTTGTTATGGTAATTTGGTTCCACGTCCCGGGCGCGGTACGAGCTGTTTGCCGCTGTGGCGCTTTAATGGGGTGGATCCTTTTTTGAATATAATGGAAAGATTAAATGGTGTTTATTTTTCACCGGCTTGTTTTGGGGGATGGCTTTTTTTTCGGAAGGAACGTTAAGGGGTAGTTTAGGTTTGTTTGTTATTGTGGACGATTATTATTGCTTTATCTGGGACGGTTCTGAACGTCTGTAATTAAATTAAATTTGGAGCTGAGTATTTATAACAATATCGTGTTATTAAACCGATTGATTCCATTCATCGGATCAATTGTGTAAGGTTACCTGAAAAGTTTAAGCCTGAAGCTAGTCGTTAGATATTAATTCAGTTCAAACGTTTGCTAGCGCAAATTTAAGAAGATTTCTTTGAAATCCCAGAAATTGATAAAATTTAATTTATAACATCATAATTATTAATATTGTAAAATTGAGAGATCAATTTCATGTACCAAACATTTTGGTTAGCTTTTGTCCATATATACATAATTTTCCAACGACAATAGTTTCTATGGCATTTACATGTCTATAAACCATTCCTAGAAGCATTAAGCATGGATTAACCGATGGATTAACGCCCCATAACGCAGTATTATACGCTATTATCCTTCCCGATTTCACCAACACCCGGCTCCCATTCGTACGATCAGCACAAAAGATCTCACCTTATGATCGGGATTGGTCCAGTTGGTCCAGTAGCAAATTAGGTTATGATCTACATACCGTTGCAAAAGCTTTCTACCGTTATGCCATAGAATCCCTGCTCCTTGCGACCTTTGTCTAAGCGGCTCACCCAGGTCCGAACGCAAAATCGATCGGCTTATTGTGTGTGTGTCGTTAATTAGAAGAAATATTGTCGTGCTCATAATATTTATGAAACCAATCGCTCTTAAGCCGCTTTCGTTCGAAGCGGTTCATTTCCCGTAAAAGGAAAGGATCGAGACCTAAAATTCGCTTTCATTGAAACGCATGATCGTCCTGCAGAACAAAACAGGAACAAAAAAAAACCCTCAAGCGAGTGATCATTTCTGCTGTGTGCTTCGGGCTCACGTGTTTCTTTGTGGAAAATATGTCACAAATACCCAGACGAGCATTGTACATCAAATTAGCTGCAGGGAATGCATCCATGGTGTGTCTCTTCAGCTGGAACCGCTTTTTTCTATATGCCATGCAAAAATCCTTCGCCAGGATTAAACAATTACCAACTCTGGATGGTTATTATTTGCTTTCCATTTCGTCACCGCAATAAGGCGTCTCTCTTGACGGTACACGGCCGCCGGGCGAATGGATTTGTCATTTTGCTTTGGAAAATGAAAAAATAATAAACTCACCCAAAAGATTACAACTATTAATTCAAGCCGTACACACAAACACGGGAAACCGAGCAAATGGTAAGGGCGATGAAAATAAAGCACAGAAGTAGCCGCTGATGGCATTAAAAAATGTCATCTCCGTTTTAAACAAACAATTCCCCCGTGTTCCGGAGGGGTTTCCGAATTCGGTCACGTTCCGGTTGATTGAAGAGCCGCACTCGGTAGCGAGTAAGGGGCGCTAGCCGTAATGTTCTGTCCTTTCTTTCGGGGCCCGATGATGACATATGCTGAGTACCGTCCAGAAGTTCGGGTGTACCTTTCCCCGGCGTACAGCTTCAATTAGAAAACGTACAATGGGAAGAAAAATGAAGCGGAAGATTGTCTCGATCTTGCGGTGGTGGTTTGCCTGAACTTCCCCATTCCTTCCACGGTGATATAATTTCTGCGCCGAAACGTCCTTACGGTACAGATCCTTTCCTTGCCGGTAGAGGGGATTAATTTGGGTTTTGTTCTATGGGCACTGATTGTTTGCACTAGGTTGGGTTGTTTCGGGTTGTTTCGGTATCGGAATTGCCGGAGACGCATTTAACCTGGCCCCGAGGCTGGAGTTTACCGATCAACCGAAAGTTAGTGAACCGGTACGTGGACTGTAGCGGGGCGAATTTCTTGACGGTTGTTCCGTTTTCCGGTGCGTGTGTGATTCATGCAGGAGACGATATCAATCTATCGTTCCATTTGTAAAAGACAGTCGAATGGTCGCATATATGCTCGTCTGGAAAAGCCGCTCGGTAAACATTAAAATAAATTTAGGAAATAATCTGTCGACGACACATCCGCTACGGTCTGTCCAGGGATAGCGGTAGAATTTAATGACATATCTTTACACACACAGAGAAAGAGATGACGACCCCGGAACTATCCCAGATGATTACCCCAGAAGTCGTCAAAAAAGGGCAAAAAAAAACACGGTTAGGGAAGAAACGGGTCTTCCATTTTCCGGCCCCGGAGGCAACCAACCACCTGAAGGGTCTGGCATCTCGATTACGCGCATCATTTAACGGGGGGTTTTCCGGGGATGTTCCGGCAGGGTTGAGGATTTTCGGGACAATGTTCCGCCACTGATTATCTTTGCGGAGGTGACAGTTTTTGCTTAAACCAGCACCACCACCACCAATACGGGTGTCCTTTTTAACCCCACGCCCTGAAAAGATCATTCATATCAGCTCATCCATCGAATCGCTTTTTTAACGTTCGACGCTCTCCGGTCTCAAGTGGTATCAGTCGTTTATGCTTTACCTCCCGTACCAGCCCGACAGAAAAGACAGCTCGAAACAGGTCCAGAAACTGGAGCACATTTTTCCAAGAAATCCCTGTACGGGGCAGAATGGCATTCGGTACCGTGAACGTAATGAAATCGAAAGCCAGCTACCGGTCACGGTATAATGTCGGGCCTGGGAGATATTGCGAATGGTCAGCATTCTTCATAAATCATTTCCAATTAATTTGTCCCCACCGGTAGGTTAGTTTCTAATCATGTTTCCCTTTTTTTTGTTTTGAAGTACAGGAACAGGTTCCCGGTAGGACATAGTTATTGAATGATTATCCCATCAAATGGCGCTTCCATATGTTACGCTTTCTTGTACGGGAAACCGTTTAGGTTTGCCGCCAAAGATTGTGGAGATTGTTTTTTCCCGCCAAACATCAGGTGCCTTGATTGATTGGAGGGCATTCATTGAGTAAAACATCCGAAGAATTCATAAGCCCGCCTGGCGTCCTGGCTCCAAAACTGTAGGGAAGCAGTTCTTCAAAAATAAAGCAGAGATGAGGCGGGAAAAAAACCTGTGGAATTGCCTCGTAATGTATGAGTTCTGATATTTTGTGCGGTTCATTTCATGCCGGGACTGCGGACTGGGGCTTTTTTCCAGTGAAAAATTGCTTCCCCTTTCCATCTGACGGATGGATGATGATCGTTTGATTTGTTGGCAAAATTATTGGGGAACCGCGAAAAAACAAATCTTCTCGTCCGAGGCATTCTGGACAGAATTTTTGCTGCATTTCTGAGCCATACTGGTCCGTCAATACGTCATAATTGACGAATATGATGAATACACACTGAAGTTTGGGAAGAAGTTAGGAAGTCAGTTCCAGGAAATTGTCACAGTACGCGCTTAGACCATGTCCATTGTCGGAGATCGTCCAGAAGTTTAGGTCTGATTGATTGGAGATCTTTCTACAGAACGATCGACATCCTGTGGCGGCGCCATCGTTGACCATCCAAGTCAGTAGCAGCTCATGCAGGTTGTGGTTGGGAAAATATGACATCACAGCATGACATGGTTCCCGGGGACTCGTTCGAGACACACGGCCACGGGCTCCTCCATTGATTATTATGGGAATGACAATCAAAATGCTTATGGTTTTTGCTGCGCTGGAATCCCATCGGATCATGACACAAAGAGCGGGCATGCGGACCTACAACGACTTCGTCCGTACAGTGGTTTTGCGATAACCGTCATGATGACGTGCCCGTCGTCGTGCAGGCCACCAGCCGTGTGGCGATGGGCGGTATGAGAAATGTGTCCAGCCAGCGGACAACATAACGCATGCAGCAATGTCTTGCGCTTCGATCGACGCAATTTCGTTGAGCCGTACGACCCCCGAAGTGTAGACAGGATCGTCCAGTTTTTGTATCCCCGCACAAATGGCGAATGCTTGATTGATGGATAATATTTCGAATTCGCTCAAAAACCGGTACGTTGGTGCTCACTCACCTACCAGCACGGCTGGGTGTGCGTGTGTCCAAAGGAAGGGCGACATTAATTAAAAACGATCCAAAAAGAAAATGTGTACCCATTCGGAAAACTTGTTGTTTATTACCGGGTACTTAGACCCGGCACAACTCCCCGGCACGATGGTACGAAGTTATCAAATCGAAACCCGACCATGGGCACATTTAAATCATTCATTCTGTTCCGTCTGCCATGGCTTTTCCGCCTTAAGAAGTGATGAGTTTTAAGAAAGATTTCCTCACAAGACAGAAGCGCACCGAAACAAATGAACCCAATTTCCAAGAGGTTCCAACCCAATTTGCCATCCTTCGCCGTCGCCCGTCAGTTTCTACCAGAGCGAAATGGGAAAAATGTCTGAAGAATTCCCTTTCGCAGAGGGGAAACGTCCTCGTCCGTTTCCCGCTACCTGACGTGACGTTTGTGAGCTGGCGGACATTTTTCCCTCCACCGTAGCTCGTCGGTCGGAGTAGACAACGGGGACAGATTTTTCATCGTCCCCTAAATTATTCATCTTCCCGATCTGTCTGGGCGGGACTGAGCGCGCGGAATTTGAGTATTGTTTAAGACGACAGTGTACGCTGTGGGTAGCGTGTTCGCGTGCGGTAATTTTGCTACTTCGTTGATGAATGCTCGACATAATCATAAGCAATAGCCGTTTTAACAGAGCCGGCACAGCAACCGGGGCAGGCAGACAACCGTGAGATGAGCACTGGCACCGACGCCCAGAAGAATAGGCGCGACGAATGTGTCGAGCGCTGTTGTGGCTGCGGTGCATTATAAATATAAAATCTGATTATTTGCCACAACCGTTGCATGAATGTTTTTGCTGTACGGACGATTTTTCGGAAGCGAAAGCCCGAAACGCATTGTTATGGCGATGGTCGTGCATGATGTACGCACCCTTCGGGCAGAGTGGAGTGACATGACCGGAGCGAAGAATAATGCATAATGCCTAAGGGGGTGGGGAAATAGAAGGAGGAGGGAGGGTGCATTTGGGCAATTTTTGCATCTATTAATACATGCAGGATGCATCTGCGTTCCGATGCAACCGCTAGACAATGCATTCTGCTACTCCCTGCGGTATGGGGCTTGAAAATCAAAAACCTTCCCTGCCTTTCTTTACCATTTAATTTGACACTCGTGTCAAGGGGCCTCCCAGAAGCACATATCGCAAAAAATAACCTGGGAGACTCTATAACAAACAACAACCTGTATATTAATTGTCACATTAGATCATATCTGCACGCCATGCCGGACAAATTTGTACGGTTTAATGCAGCATAAATATGTACAACTTGTCCACACGTCCGTACGTTGGCTTGCCGTTTCGCACCCGCCCATTTCTATCCCGCCGGGCATCCAAGACACGGAACCGACTCAAGACACCCATGGCGAGAGAGAAAGCAAATGACGATAAGCTGTGCGGAAGCAGAAGGGGATACGGTGAGGGCTGCTTGTAAATTGGGATCCGGGCAATGTAAAGCCATCGCTACGGTTACCGCTACTGCGGATCGTGTGCATTAAGGTTTTCGTACTGCATATACACCCCAAGTACCCGGGTGCAGTGCAGGTTGCGACTTTTTGTTGTTGATGTTCCTCTTCCATCTGCGCACGCCCTGGACAATTGCAAAACGAAAGAAGATTAGCGCAAGATATGGGTTATGTTTGTGTGTTTGTGTGTATGCGCCAATGCGCCAGTGGTGACACAGAAGGGCGATTGGAGGTTCCAGCTGCAACCGTGAAGCAAAAAAAACAACAAAATATTGCATACAAATTCAGTCCCCAATGGAAGTGCGGTGGGCCACCAACGCCAGCGCACGTAGGACACCGAGTGCCTCGGAAAAACTTATTATGCTGCCTGCACATTCCCATACCTCATATCGTTAAGCATGATGGGGTTGTTGTTGGGGATTTTTTTTTGTATAGCTCACGGTGGAGCAGTACATCAACGAGGGCAATGTTTTGCCGATTATATGTATGGGCCAGAGTTGGTAGATGACTCCGTACCGTATCAGTGCAAACGAGGGAAACAATTCTCGAATAATAAAAGTAATAATACGCCTGGCGATTGTATGTACCTCCCGCCCCACTCTCTCCATCGATCGGACAGGGAGCAACTCACTTCCTGGGTACGATAAATCAAACAACGAAATGCAACCGTACCGAACAAAAGGATGTGCATGTGGCAAAAGGGGCGATGGGGGATGGGTTGTGTATGTTTTATGCCATTTTTGTACCGTTTGGTGCAATTGTAGTGCATATGGTACATCTCGGATTGCGATTGCATCGCGACAGCAATGCCCGTCCGGTATTGAGATGTTCGCTTTTGTTTGGAAAAAGAGTTGGCCTGTTGGCACACGAGCCGGGAATCAATTCTGCCGAATCAATTTCGTGGAATAATGTCGCCTGTAACGAGCGTTATTACATCTCCATCTTTGGCTGGATGAGGACGATGATGATGATGATGATGAGGTTGCGAGAGTGGATGAAACGGGAATAAATGTTTCATGTACGGGGAGCTTATTGGGACATGATCTTTACGAACGGATTTCGTTTAAATATTTTATTGAAGAAATTGTTCGCTGTGAAGATGATTTGAAGAGTTGGAGTTTTGGATATTGGAGTTGATAACTGATAAAAGGCTAAAAGACGTGATCCTACATTAATTAGGTGTTTCAGGGAAGGACCTTTAAGATCAATGTTTTCTTTGATTTAGTCTTTCATATATTGGATACAAGCTTCCAATTGAGGATCGGTCTAGAACCCTCGGTGGCATCAGAGGCACTTTGGGAATTTTGACAATTAGTAATCAAACCATTTTCCATCAATAATTTGATATCATGAGTCAGAATAGTTGAACCTCAAAATTAATATCCTGACAACTTCTGAAGGACACTTTGTATTCATCTCCCATTGCATGACACAATTTTCTTATCTTTATTGAACATCCATGGAGGGATCTTCTCCAGAACCTAGGCGAGGGAGTCGTCATCATTTATCTCCTTGGTGAAAGAGCCCTTGATGCCGAGCTTCTAAAGAGAAGTTTTCCTTCAGCACCTCTAGCTAATTCTTCAGAAGATTTGGATGGTGATGAAATTTGGTCTGCATCTATAATGTCGCGAGCATGTTCAGGTCTATTCCATAATTTGATTTTGTGGTTGGAACTAAGTTTCTGATTAATACTGTAAGGTTTTTTTCCAGAAAGCAGAAGCTGTTATGGACACAAAGTGCGTCACGATGCCTTTTGCTCTAGTGAGATACGAAGTAGCTGTTGCAAAATAACTTAAAACGCGATCAAAATTTCAAATTTTATCAAAAACTGAGGTCTCGTTCATTGTCATTTTTTCATTTTTATCTGTATCGAAAAACTAGTAAACTGAGCAAATCACTATTTAAATATGCTATCGGTAGCCCGATTATACGACTAAGCGCCTTGGAACAAGTTTTATATTTTAATGTAAACTCGTTTTAAAGTAAGCATTTACATAAAACATGACTTCTCCATATTAAATAATGCTACAGCGCAGTTTCACTAATTCTTGACTAAGATGCAACCTATACTAGTGATATAATTAATAAACATGTCAGAAAAAAACAAACATTGCCAAAGAGTGTTTGTCCTTGTGCATAGAAATGCAGGTAATTTCTAAAACAACCTTCACAAACAAAGCACACTGCAATATAAAACTGTTGCTAAATATTCAAATGAACTGCGGCAAATGTTACCGATGCTTCCGAAACAGTATTCGCTTACCGATAGCAAATGCTGGGCTCATTCCCAGACAGGGGCCATCCTTATCGGTCGGACCGCTTCAAGAATGCGTGTCATCTTCCGATTCCGACCGATTGGTGGATACCTCCAGTACCGACCGTATGGGATTTCATCAGTTTCTCACCGTCGCATAAAGCATAAAAATCCCACACTCTCATTCCCGAAACCGAGGTGGTACCGATGGCATTCTGTCACTCTTCTCACGCCTCGCCACAGCGATCGTGGGCCGCGTTGTAATGGTTGCCCGGCAATATAAAACCAACCAGCTTTGAGCGGATTTCACATCCCGAAAAATAAATAAAAAAAAGCAAAGGAAATATTCCACCACCCGAAACACGCACCGGCAGTGGTTAAATAATGCGCTTCCTATAAAAATGTGACAACAGCTCTATCTCACTCGGATTTGCGGTGAGCCGGGGGGAGGAGAGGGCAAAAGCCGAAAAACACATCCCGAAATCTCTCCGTGATCCCCAAGAGCGTTTATTGAATTTCATAAAGGCATGCCGATTCCGGCATATATTACCACCTCGTTTACGGTCCCAGGGCATGGTAGGTGGGAGGAAGGGGGAGAGGATGAGAGGCAGGATGGTTTTGAAATTATACGTTTATAATTTCCTCATTATATATTCAATTTTTGCTCTCTATCACACTAGCGCACACACGGTGCTAACGCATTCTCTTTCTCGAACCGTGTGCTGGCGGGTTTTGATTTTGGTTCGAACGACCATTTCGGTTGAATATTTCAGAATATTGTTTTAAACGCACCCGATCGGGCGGTCATTTACGCGGGGGTGGCCAAGAGCCCCCGGACGGAGCGGCTCAACCGGATCGGTTCGGGACGGGACCAATTAAGCGGGAAGATCATCCCGCACTTACCGAGTGGGCAACATGCGTGCGTGTGCACCGAAAAAGTTGCGATCTGTGGCTGAAGCGCTGAACCAAATATTAGTGACGTTGTTGTTTTCGTTGGTTTGGTTGACCGGTGCGGAGATCGGTGAAACATTTGAATAAATTTTTAAAAACGCTCATTAATAAACCGAGAACCGGGCGCGGGAACCGGAGCGAGATCGGGATGGCCGAGATGGTGGCGATCATCAATTCACCGCGACCGACCGACCGATCCCGATATCCGATCCGATCCGTTTGCCCCTAGCGTGCCGCCTGCAATGGTCTCGTGATGACGCGTGAATGGTTTATGCTTATATTTATTCTCTTGGATTTCTACGGTTTATTTTCCATTTTCCTTTCGCCTCCGGCCATAATGAGCGTCACCGCCGTGGTACGGTTGACAGCACGCCAAACACGAAGGTGAGCCGCCATTAAAGGTGAGAATGGTGTTTTGCCGCGGGAATGCTTTATTAAATTCGTTAATAATCCAAACCGTCCGGTTCGGGCCTGCTCCAGCGCCGGAAGGATCAAATGGGTAACGCTGGGGGTTATTAGTTTTCTAGATAAAGAAATATGCTAGCTATAATTCCGCATGCAAAATATTGACTTTTCTTGTAAAATGGGATCTCGCTCTGAGACGACTTTCATTACAAGCAAAAAAAATGGGAACAAAATACACTGATCACCTTACAAATGGGCAAAAGTCATTAAAAGCACTTTAAACATATTATACATTCGCTCTAGCTCGCGATCCAACCGTATCGATTGCAGCAGCTTATGGGATCATTATGAGCAGTTCCTTGGGTTCCGGCACCCCAGCAAAGGGTTCGCCTTACGGGCGGTGAAATGTTTGTTTTCTTCCCTTCTCACTTCACATCGTTTGTCTCATCGCTAAGGTGATGCCCCGGTTGATGCTATATATTCCCGAATCTTACACTAATCTGACCCCGTCCTGCCGGTTGCCTTTTCCCTTTTTCCTTTCCCAAACCCCATTTTGAGTGGTTGAAATGGTTTATAAAATATTTTTATTAATATTTTCGTCGACCTGCTCCTAACCCACACCAGATCACGATCACGCCGGTGTGCAGGAAGAATCTGGGTAATGAGGCAAGACAACGGCGTGCCGGCCACTTTATGGAACCGAGCCGTTTTCGGGATTATTTATGCATATTCAACGAGGTTATAATTTAATTTAACTCTTTTATCGTCCGTTGGGTTGTTTGTGTTTTTGTTTTGTTTTTTGTTTTGCTTGCTTCCTCCCATCGGTCTCTGCCGGGGAGACACTTAGCGGGCCTCGAAAGCCCCTTGGGTGGTGATTTTTGATGAGAGGAAGCTGTGGAGCGATAGAGCCATAGATAAAAACTCCAACGTGAAGGAACAAACCGTCGTCGCTTCGTCTAGGGATCGCCCCATTGTGGCATTTGGAGCAACCGAGAACACGAGGAATATATATGGGCGAGCAAAGGGAGAACACAGAAAAAAAAGAAATCAAACACATGTTAGAAGGATGGTTTATGATGGTTTGTTAATCGTAAGATAAGAGTGCTGAACAAAAAACCTACCATCAACAACGAAACAAAACCGGTGTATGAGCCTTGCACGGTGAACGAAAGTAAAAAAAAAATCGAATCACCTATCGTGGTCGTATTTTGAACCGGCCCTGTCATCGAGCGTTGCAACGGATGAAATAGAAAGAAATAAAAAAATATGTTACCCTACCCTTAACGGTGTGCCCCGGCGGAAGGAAAGGCAGAGACAGGAAGAGATTCTTGGAAAAAATGTGTCCCCGCGTGGATGCATCGAAATGCAGCAAAGTGTCGGCTAATGGGGATATTTTTTCTCTCTTCGTATGTGAAGAAGGTGCAGTTGCAGTTTCAAAAAATGTCGATCGACAGAAACATCCCGAATATGCCCCGAAACCGAACCAAACCAAAGTGCCATCATCGATGATCTTTGTTTTTTCTTGTGTCGCCGTTCCTTAACGAAAGGGTAAAGCACCTTTCGTTAAGTGGTGATTTTGAAAAAAATGGAAAAAGAACAGATGAAGAAAAGGTTTAAAAAAAACTGGAAGGAAATATTTTTATCCCCCATTGTGCGAATGCCGCAACCGTTCCGGGAGCCAGCGAGAACGCGCGGCAACATAACGCGGGTACGAACAAAAAAAAAAAAAACAAACAAACCGGAGCATAAAAAGCGCCCACGAGCAACCATCCCGCGGGAGATGGAACTCGGTAGCCCGGTTCGCGCAGTGGGAGATTAGTCTTAATCGGGCCGTTATTATCAAACATATTTTATATACCATACAGATATATAAACCGTATCGCCCTAACCGGTCGCTCCGGAGGTTCAACGCGGGGCCTTGGCCATCGCATCGGTTTTCGCAGGTAATAGATAGCCACCGATCGCACTGCGGGTGATCGAAATCTTTGCGAACTGATCAGAGCGCACCGAGGGAAGAAGATACCGGAGGATTCGCTTTTTTTTCTTCGCCGTCTTATGATGTGAAGCCGGCGATCGTGGCTTTGCAGCGAATGGATATTTGTCGTTATAATTTCATTATAAATATGGGCACCACCGTCTGTGCAGGAAGGTGAAGATGAGTTGCGAACGGGGAACGATGGAAACGGGCGAAAGAGTATTAGTAATGTGGCCGTTGAAAGCCCGGATCGTTATTAATCGATCGGGAGCTGTTGCAGCGAAATGCTCTTTGGGGGGAAGGCAAAATGGAAGCGAAAATGCATCAGTTTTGCATGTGCTCGTATGTGTGCGGGAATGGTGGAGACATATTTAATTTAATGCAGCGAAATCGATCATTAAACATGGGAAATATATTCTTTATCGTAATAACGATCTACTGATCGTCTGTTGCGCTTAAGAAATATAATAAAACGATCTGCTTACGAAAGACGGAATAAAAGCTGCTATATTTTTTATTAAACTCCTGCATATTAACAAAAACAAGTGGGATGTTGCAGAGATATTTTTGAGAAAAAGGGAGACTAAAATGCTTACAAGTGTGAATTAGATGGAATAAGAGATAGATAAAACTTTTTTTTTTAATTATACTTGAATACATTTCTAAAATAAATTTAAGAAATTGGTAAATCTATCTCAACATAACTAGGAGTATTTGGTGTTATTATATGTGGGATTACATGTGGGATTCGATTGGATCCTCCGAATCCGATCCGATCCGTTGTTTTTTCTACGTCATAACGGAAGTAAATTGATAAATGTTTAAAAAAAAATATATCAAATCATCGTTTTTGCCGGAAATTTGGGAAAAAAGAACATAAACCAAAATACAAGAATTTTCCATACGCAAACGCATAAAACATTGCCAAATTAGATTCACGGCCAATATGAAAAATATATCAAAAAACATTATTCTACCTTCAAATTATTCTACCTTTATAATTGGGATTATAAATCTTCAATTTGCCCCAAGGGGATAATTTTATTGTACAACTCATGCATTAAAATTTACAATATTTGTTTTTCATCCATGAATTATTTTATCTTAAATACATTTAATAACCCACTATAGCATGTTCCCTGCTTGGCTTTAAAACAATCCTACCGTATTGCATTTGCAGTATTGCATCCGTGCTGCACCGTTTTGTGCTGCAATTAATTTTTACGCCCTTTTTCCCATGCCAACCGAACCGATCGATCGATTGGGTTTGGTGTTTTCTTACCATTTTTTGTTGTCATCATCGTTACTACCGATATCTGTTTCGCACTGTCCCCGACAGACACGCAGCTAAATGTTCCGTTTTGCGATAATTGCCTTGGGTGCTGTCGGGTCCGGGTTTTTCTTGCGCGCAACCGACAACGGGCCAAGACAGCAAACTGGTGCGAGAGTAGTACCGGCCCTTTAATAAATGGACGTATGTTTGTCGCTTGTTTAATTCGGCCATTTACCTAAATTGGCGATAATTTGATATTATGACAGGTTAACTTATCATAATAATAATATTAATTAATTTTTATTTCTCCCCACCCCTCGTTGCGTTCCATTCGCGGCGTGCAGGCGGAACGCGTTGTGACGGAATGTGGTTCTGTATGTTTTGTACGGTTCACTTACCATTTTTTTTGTCTCCTCCACCGCTTTCAATAGACGAGACGCGATCGCGAAGTGTAATGTTGAACTAGGTGGCGTCGTTTCCTTTTTGCTTGCTTTGCGGTACGGTTGGGGTAATTAAGCATAGCAGCGCGTGGTAGAGTAAGATCGCAACACCGATCCTGCTGAAAGGTTGATCATCTGTCGAAAAACTAGTTCCGCGCATTGGGATGGATGCAAGCGATCGGGAGGGGCGCAGTTTCAACGGCGTTATCTTTACGCTTTGGTGCCGCGATAAACGACAGGGTGGAAGGAAAAAACGACACACACAAACGCCGGACTACAGTTGCGACTAATCCTTATGTGTTGCGGTGTGTCCCGGGACAGGTTTCCACTGGACATGGATCAAGCCTTCGGGTGTCCATGTCATATGGGTGAGGTGTGAAAAACGGTTCACCTTTCATGCTTACCGGCCACCTTCATCCAGACGCCGAAGACGCTTCTCCAGAACGGGACGGCACGATGAGCATTGATGTTTATTTTCTTCTGTCGGGTTTTACGGCCACTCGCTGATATGAGCACATTAAGAAATCTTATCAACCTGCACGCATCGGTGCACCGTTTCCTTCTGCCCGTTGGGCGTGTGTGTGTCCATGCCCTGGTAGTCTCGGACACCAGGCGAGGATAAGCCTCCGTTGCTGCTGGGGTAGGATCCGACTGTTAATGAGCTACCAAAAGGAACGTGGACGACAGTGAACCACCGGGGTGACATGGTAATGTAATTAATGGACTAGTTAAAAGGGAATATTATATTGTTTCTCGTTCGCATTTTTATTTTATTGTTATTGTTTCTACTGTGATGGAAACGGTGCGCCCGACCGATCCGCTGCACAATTTGATAAAATTGTTGTCGAAATATGGAAACTCCGCGTCATTCGCGTACGCTGGGTTAAGGTTTTACGACCACATTAAAGTGGTACAACCCGTCAGAAATTGTGCTATTAAGTGCTGTTTAATCTATCGCGATGGGATTGTTTAATTTTTCCGAAGAAATAACCACCACAGGTGGAGGATACCGAGTTTGATTAAATGTATTGGTAAGGGCAGTGGAATTGGAATGAATTTATAAGATAGTTGGGAGTGATAATTGAAAATGAAGAATTGTTGTTACGCTATCGCTATTATGTAATGCTTTATGACAAAAGGGAGTAATAAGGAATGGGTGTACTTCTCTCTCAAAAAAGTAACAACGTTTTACAGTGTTTTATTATAAAATATTCTGAGTAGCAAATATACCACAAGATGCAACACTTAAATGCATACACACACGTTTAAAGCATCACGTGCGAAACTGCGTGTTATATTTGAGACGAAAAGCCAAACAAAACAAAACACAGCACTAAGATACGTCCTCCATCATAAGCAAACGCGAAAAAAAAACCGCGATACAAAACTTCGACACCAAATCGAGCACTGGAGAACCTTTTCCTGCAATTCCACCAGCTCCACAACAGCCACAAAAGCATAAACGAAAACATAACCGAGTGTCTCCCGTTTGATTTACTTCGAAATATTTTAATGAACTCACTGGCCCGTCGTAGCAGTTCATTTTGCTTCACCGAATTTCCGCAATTATCGGGTCATTTTAAAGCATGAAAGTATGGGACAAGTTTCCTTTCGGCTGTCCTGTTGCGTATGTTGCTTCTTTTTTCCGTTTGTATGATAGCTGAAGGAAAAGGATAACTGTGACATTGTCTCAGGAACTAGGTCAAAACATGCAATCGATGGTGAAGAGACAGGCGTCTTTGAAGTTGTCCGTTTGCTAGAATTAAAGAACCTTTCTGCTCACTCACCTATCGAATGGTAAAGCCTTCTCGTGCTCGGTAAGAGCCTTTCGTCTGAGACTTTATATGTATAGCTGTACATAAGGATTCAGGCTATAAGTGTGTGTGCCTGGGTGCCTTTCGTCTTGGCGAAACAAGACAGACAGTGGAACAGGAATCAGCCACCTCGTTCATTCCTCGGTTGCGCACGACGTTATTACGCATGATCTGTCGATTTCGGGGCGAAAATTTATGGCATTTCTATCGATTTCTTTCGAGCCCGTCGGGTTTATTGTCCTTGTGGCTGGTTGTGTTGGCTGCACAGTCCTGGACATGCCCTTAAGCGTACGGTTTGTACGTAACCAACTGAACGCACTCCTGAACGATTTTTCGATTTTAAGGATTAATGTTTGGTTGCGGGGCTTAGATTGTCCGTCGTATCGATTTCCGGAGTATCCCGTTCCAAGTGGAACTTAAAGGAGGTGGAAAATATCGAAGCCGGTGTGCTGTTTACTAAATTATTAATGAAGTTGTTTTCTCCTGAATGTTTTTTTTATAGAATGTGTCCAATTTTATATTTATTTTACTTTATGATAGCATGTACATAAAAAAGAAGATATTTAGAGAAAAAAGGTAAAAAAGAAATCGTTTTTTTCTTTCGATTGCGATAAATCAACACGTTGTGCCAGAAGATGTCTGTTTTGAATTTTTGTATTTAATTTACCCTTCTAAAAAGCCATCTTCCCTGGTGGACAAGCCAACAAATTAAAGCTGAAACCATAACTCCTTAACCAAAAAGGTGGAAGAAAAGCAGCGCGCGTTCCGAAGGGCCACTCGCACCGTACCGAAAATGGACGAATAATTTCACAAGCTCGTTCACAAAAGATCGTCCTCCCCGGTGCCGAGAACGGACGGTTTATTTATGACAGTCACCTATTTAGCACCAATTTAAGTCCAACGTTCGCGATGGTGCCGATCAAATTTCACCACCATGCGCTGTCACCCGTCCACACATTATCCACAAGCATCCCTTGTGTGGCCGGTGCGTTGTGTGGTGCGAAAGGAAAATATAAATTTTCAACCCCGAAACCAATAACTTTATTCTGGCGACCGTTGAAATATTGTTGGTGGTCGCAAAGCCCCCCCGATTGTTTCCGTTATGACATTGGTCGTTTTGGGGGTTCTTTTTTATATTGTTTGGTTTGTGTTTGAGTTTGAGAGTAAAAGAGCTTCATCTTCCCCATCAATTGGGGGATGACTTCCTGGGTGTACGAGCGCAGCTTCGCTGGTTTGTGATGATTAATTTATGTCACCCATAGGGTAGCCCGCGTGTTCGCGCCTCGATGCAGCGTGGATGCTCGCACAAAAGCTGCCCCGAAATGGATGAACCCACTTCAGCCTAATTATAATGGGGCTCATGAATATTCGGACCAGCGCGTCCGATTCCCGGTCCGGATAGTCGCACGTGTAAATTGCGTTCGTCGCTGTGGTCGCGTGATCTATGGACCGGTGCGGATGGATGAAGAAATGAAATTAGACAAGGAAAAACCCATCCCCAGCGTCTTCCAACTCGCAGGGATCTCGCTGTGAGGAATCGCGTTCTCAACTGACCACCTTCAAAAAACGAATCAACCAACCGGGAGTGGATAGGAAGCGAAAGATCAACCGGTGTCATTTTCCGTGCGTGTGTGGAAAGAAGTCACGCGAACGGAATCACCGATTTAGGAGCCTTTAGGGAGCATTTGGTTCACGGGGAGGTTTTTTATTTGTCCTCTTCTAAGTGGGATGTCCGAACCGAAACTTGACTGGGCGTCTGTCCGGTGGTGATTAAGGGCGATTGGGCGCGCGACCAAGGAAACGCATACGCATTTGCTCTCGGTTGAGCTGATTGCATCCATATTTTGTGTGTGCTTTAGTAGGACATCCCCAGGAAGGGCATCCCCAGCTGGTCAAATACACCCGAACCCAAAACCCAGTAGTTTTATGAAGCTATTCAAAGGTGATAAGACCAGTAACTGGATGAATTGATGTGTTTTGTTTTTTTTTTTAAGTTTCGTGTAGGAGTCCCTTAATCGGATTAGATGCTTGTTTTGCATCTGTTTATTGGCAATTTAGTTAGAATATTTGTTTTGCTTGGGAAATGTGCACTAATTGGTGATTTCAGAAGTACGTTTTTATTTCTTCCTCAAAGATCGTGTGAAAATCTTGAAAACGAAACCAAAATTCCCAATCCAGAATCGATCAATCCGTACCTTCTGTGTAAGATTCGATAATATCTCAACGTCTTCGAAACGATCACATCAGGAGGACATTAAACACAAGCTTTCACTTCCTGTACAACGCTGTGTGGGAACAAAGTAACTACCGAAACAACGTCCAAAGCACTGATTGTTGTGAGAGTTAGTTTGATTAGTGGAATAGCTAAAAATGATCGAATATCTGATTCCTCACGATCGGAGACAAGCAATCACAAATAAAAGACAAAAAAGCCGACGGGGTTTTTCTTCGTTTGATGGGATTCCGTATCGTCGCCTCATTTGAGTGTGATCCGCAATCATTATCTTCGAAGAAACGTAGATAAGATTGGTTTAGAAATTACAAAAGGGCTATAAAGAAAATAGTACTGGACATTAAATGGATGGTAAAGGAAAATGTTTAATTTAATTAGAAACGACAAAAACTGAAGTATGAGTAACGAGCCTACGAAGTTGTGTATGTCAATTTAAATAATAACCCGGAAATGAAACATCAAAACATGTGATCCCGAATAGGGTTGACAAACGTCCGATGTACCTCATTGCTTGGCGAAAAGGTGAGTGAAACGATCGTGAAAAGGCGAACCCCGTCGCAACCCTGGCGTTCGTTTATCGTGTCCAGCTGTTGACAGGCAACGAACCCCCTTATGATGGCTTTCTTCACGTGCAGGCCCTTCGTTGGTTCTGTTGCCTTTCAACTTCAAAGCTTTGATTGAAGCTCGTCGTCGTCTTGGTCGTCGTCGTGTCGTGTAAAAATCGATCAAGCTCTACCCCAACTGGGGTGACGTTTACAAGCCGGGCCAGGACTGTCGTGGGGGGGGGGGGAGGGGAGGGAACGTTTCTTCCGGCAGGCGAATTTCGAAGCCCTTCGCATTCGCTTCCCATCCGTCGATCGTTTGACACGTTTTGCATTGGCGCGAGTTGTGTCGAATGCGTGCGCGTATCGCCACCGGATCCGCAAAACCGTTTTGGGAAGGAAAATGCATACATTAAATTATGCTATTTACAGTGAGATTTTAATGGAAGGCAAGGTAAGGTAAGCGGTAAGACATCGTTAAGAATGTTTCTTTTTCTCCCCGCCCGCTCAAACATCCCCGGCTCGATCGAGTCTGAAGGTTGAGGTTAGGTAGAGTGGCAAGCTATCAATGCTCGGTGAGTGAGTTCCTCCTGTGTTTTTTGTTTGTTTGTTTGCTTTGCCTCGCGCCAAGAGGGTTTTTTTTTTGAGTTTGGGGACGTTATCATGGGCGATGGTGCGATTGCGGTTGACAGTGGTGGTTTCGTTTCGCAGAGATCACGCATCAAGATGTCGTCGAGGTAAGGGGCCGGCGATATGATGAAGGCGATCCGTTCCGTTCGGTCGATCATCATGTCGTTGGATTTTTGTCGTTGTCGCAATCACTGTTTGCCCGAACGGTTCAAATCCCGGCTGTCCGTCCCGGGAGCTGTTCGAAATGTCACACATGATGACAAATACAAACATACACCGTAGTACCGGGGGAGCATTGTTCTGGGCAGGACCCAGTCAAGTCGGATGCAAAAATCCGTCAGTAAGGATGATTATTTTCCTTCCCTTAATTAGGTTTCATTTTGTTTGTTGATTGGAAAGGGAGAAAAGAGTTTCATGGAATGATGTAATGAGGAGCGGATTTGCCAACCATGTAGCTGCTTTAATTCCGCTTGCATATTAAACCAATAAAACAGAGGACACTAATGGCACTAAAAGGTTTCATTATCAAAAACCTTCACCGTGATTGATCACCTGCTTATTTTGGTGCATATTTTTGAATGCAAATCTAAAACGGACTCAAACGACTTACGCAACCACAATTTAATTTTATCCAAACAAAGCTAAATCTTAAATGCTTAATTTTTCAGTTTCAAAAAATACACACCTAAAGGTCTCAATTAATCGATTTCGACGTGATGTGTGCGCTGTAATGGGACACATGTTTGTTCATGTTGTCGCTGGTGTAAGAACCGCATGAACGATACCTTAGTAGTACAGGTGTAAAACGCTGCCGATGACAGCAAGAAACAGTTTGTTCCAGACGTTTTGCACCAATGGGCAATACGAAGAGGATACGTTTATGTCTGAGTAAAGATCGCCCGTTGCCTGTAAAGATAAGGGTTATTCCGAATTTCGTAGGAGACGCTGAAGATCGATGAATTTTTATTAAAGATATAAAACATAGAATAACGAAATTATTTAAATAGATATTGATATTTTGTTTTCAATTACTTTTAATCAGAATTTGGATAACTATTGGTGCGAGTCGATTCTAATAGAAGATACATTTAGTCTCCAAACTATCAAATCCTCAAAAATTGTTAGAATCATCTGTCTTGAGATGATGTATTTTTGGACTTCAAACTCTCATATCTCCAAGATTTGACTGAAACATCTTTATTTGTTATAAATCAACTATCTGACATCTGTCGTCTTCATTCTAAAGATCTTCAATAGAATATTCAGAAAAAAACGCATCAATTTCTTCATCTGGTCGTTTTGCTTTCGACCAATTAAACCGATCTACTTGCAAGCCATTTTACGCATCGCTAGTGAAGTTATTAATTGTACCAGAGGCACGTTGAAAGCACACTAAATAGCATAGTTCTCCCGCATCTCTACAGGAGGCTGCCGAGCACGATCGCACGTTCCTCGCGCCACTCCACCACGCGTGAAAGTGACGCCCGGTGAACGAAGCACGCGACCTCAGGACGCGATTGTGTGGTGTGATTGTTCGTGTTGCTGTTGCTGTGGCCAATGCAAAGAATGGATACCGGAGGTGCTTAGGGATCGGGGCCGCTTAACAGCTACGGAGCGAGCCCATAAGCGAGCATTTTGTGTTGCGTCAAAATGACAAATGATCTTCGTGACTTTCGGCATACGACAAACAACAACATCAGCACACCAAACCAAAAAAAGGAACCAACAGGCGTCTTAAGAGTGGTTTTTTCGCCCCTCACCGGTAGATCTTCTACATCGCTCGGAGTACTCTTTCACTCCGGTGCGATCGCAAGCCACTTACACCTTCGCGGCGGTAAACCGACCGAGTACAAAGATCCCGCAGCCAGCGGTCCCGATCGTACACGGGTGCCATGATGATATTCCAGCCATGTATAAAGACATTAAGATATTTAGCCCTATTTGTGTGCGAGCGAACGAAATCGCTTTCCCGCGCTGAGACGGAAGCAAATGCGTTAAGATTTCGGGCGTCTCACAGCCTTGTTCTTGCGTGCGTCCGGCCCCGGCCCCGTGCGTCCGTTGCCGCACCCATCGTCGAATCGGGTTCGGCAGCGTTTAATACCCAGCCGAATGGGGTACGGTAAGGGAGGCGCCTAATTTTTCCTTCAACACCCGGGCACTTTCGGGGCCGGTTAATCCCCGTGTACGTGTACGCTGTTTTGGCTGGTTGGTTGGTTGGTTGGTTGGTTGGTAAGCATAATTTATAATAATCACCGCATCAGCTACCGTTTGACGCGTATTGATTTCCTCAGCCTTCGGATGGTTGTGCGCCAGCCAGCCCCTGCATCCGTCAGTCAGGGGTCGGAGAACTCAATCCATCGTTTTTGATCCATCGCTCATCACCAGTACCGACTCGTTCCGGACGTTTTGGGTGTTTTGTCCCTATTGGTTTTTTTCCTTCTTTCGATTCAAGTCTCTTCAGTTGTGTAACGAAAGCGGATTGTACGGTGAGGTTTTTTGTTGAATGTTGTTCGACACGATTGTGTGATGCTTAATTTGTCAAGCGGTAAGTCATCGACTTGTTCTAAGGGTGTAATCGTTAATTCTTATTTAAAATAATATATATTACCTTAATTTTTATTTTGAACATATTATCGAAAATCTTTTTTTTTTGCACAAACGAACCATATTATTTTCAAATATGTGGTTGAAACGTTTTCAAACAAGAGTACGGAACGTTTTAGTTTATTAGGCTTCAAAATTGCCGTAAAAAGACCGATAATCGAAAAAGAACTTCACATTGATTGGAAAACTAATCAATCGTATCAAAGTGTATGATTTGCACTCGACAAAATTTTGCCTAATAGTTGTTAGTTAGTGGCAAAATTGGAACATCAAAAGTAGATTTCTTATCAAGCACATGAATAACTATAGTTATCGGTGCACAATGGTGCTGCTGTAATTATCCTACCAATCCCCAATCCAATCAAACCATACGCTGTGCGCACACAGTGTATCACCAAATGCTTAGAAAACTATTCAATGTGTAGCTGTTTTTAATGCGTTTTTTTTCGTTTGGTTCACACCTTCCCACTCAATTGAACTAACCATAACCGTTCGGCACCTTCCCGCGCGGTGCCACATAATTCATTTGTCCCCGTGGGGTTTACCTCCACGAATTGCAATGTACCCCCTGCGTTGGGGGGAAGGTTCACACATTTTTCTAGCGCAATCAAATGTAACAACCTTCGGCCAAAGTCACATGAATTCAATTTCGCAAATTTATTTTCAATCTCACCGCGCGCGCGATGGATGCTGATCGACGCTTCGACGCTTTTGTTCAATTATCTAACATGCATATCGCGCGTGCACTAGCGATGCACTCGCGACACCGCATGCCGGTGCACAAACATTGATGGATTGAAAATTGCAACAAGTGCAATGCAGTTTGTGTGTGTGTGTGTGTTGAAGGGTGACCCGATGACGCGGTGTATCAAACCCACGTACCGTTTCATTCCGCCACTCTGTCGCCATCATAAGCTTGTAATTTCAATTCGCAAAAACACCACTCTAAAACTAACCTCCGTGTATTAGGTTGGGGAGAGGGGGCGAAAAAAAACACACACACACACACGTCGAGGGGGTGTTGAAGAAGTGGTTGAAGGTCCTCGAAACACGCGCGCGCGCTCGCCAAAACTAAGCCAATCGATCGGGACCGCTCGGTCGGTTGTTTCATTACACATTGTTCAGGCAAACAGGGAAGGGGTGGATGACGGGGTACAACGAGGAAATAAAATGCAAAATTCAATTCGTCCCCCCAAATACACCCACATCACCTGACAGCCTGTTTCTGTTTCACCCATTAATCAAGCACTCAAGCCCCGAAAAGCACCCCACCAAACTCAAACCACCCACCCTGAGGAAAAGGACGGTGCTATGTGCATGTGTGAGTGTGTGTGTGTGTGTGTGTGTTGTGGGGGGAAAACTATTTTTACCAGCATTTATGATCAAAAATTAGCCCTTCGGTTCGGGGTGGGCGAATTTTTGCTAATTCGCCAAGTGGAAGCTGATGTTCCAACACAGGCGGTACGGGAGGGACTGATTTCAGTCAGTAACATTGGCCATTTAAATTGAATTGGCAAGGGTTTTAATTTAGACAACTGGTAGCATATCTCGAACAGCTCATCGCCGTTTGCTTGCACTGCGAAGGACTATTACGCTTGGTTTAATATCTACCCGGCCGAGGTCGGGAGGATCGAACGTCCCGGTACGCTTTTATCCGTGGCGTACCCCAGCTTCAAAGCTTTTCGATCGAACGAGAACACGGAGAACAGCTGGTGGAAGGGAAGGAAAGGGAAGGGAAGGGAAAGGTGGAATTTGTAATATTTGCATTTGATGTAACGGCGGTGGAGGTTTGAATATGTATGCTAAATGTTCACAGTCGTACCAAACATGTCGAGTCCGAGATGGAATCGAGATGCCGCCATGGTCGGAACAGTCCTTCTCCTTACAAACGGGGTTGCCTGGCGGGTTTTGGTGGTGGCTGTGGAAAATCGTTTGCCGAGAGTGGTTGTAGTTTGTTTGAAACCGCACAGTACAGACGGCGGACACACGAAGGGGGAGATTGCCCAGTAATCAAAGCAACCCGCCTTTGACAATCTACCTATACCGGTCTGTCCTGTTTATGAAATACATCATCTGCAATCCCAAGCAGCAGCATCTCCCGATTCGTTTTCGGTTGTGTCTGTGTGTGTGTGAGAGTATGATTTGCATCGACTATCAATCGGTACAATTTGGCTTCCCCGCGGCCAGCAAGAGCGAAAGATCGCGAATAATTTTATTATTAAAAAGATCGATCCGACTCCGCCCCTTTCAAATTTGGGGTGAGCGCAGTATGCAACATTTCCGAGTTTGCCGACGGCTTTTGTGAAACTAAACAGAAACAGTAATTTTATGTTGAATTCCTTTGGGAACAATCTTATGCAAGTAGATAAAATTTAATGTTTTATTTAATTTTTTTGTTAAATACTCATGTTTTTTTTCACAAAATACAATTAATGAAAGAAAAAAAAATAAAAAGTCCTCTCAACAATGCTGGTATTGAGTTGTTCATTACCGATTTTGAAGGGGAAAATATTGTTTCGAAAAGAAAACATCTTTCTCAACTTCGTTGCACTCGGGTTGGCCGATTGCACTGAAACCCAACGCGCCACAACACAAATAGTCGCAAAACAGTTTGGAAGAAACTCCTAGAACGGTTTGCACGGCACGCGCAAAGAAACATCGTTTATGTTTTGTCGGTTATGTTTTATGCTTACCGCACACACAATCTTACCAGACGTCTGTTTATGCGCGCGTGTGTGTGCGTGGAAAATCGATTCCACTCGATACCACTACCAATGCACTACTAGATGCATTCCCACTAACACTTAACCAAGCTACTTTTTATCGTTGTGTGTGAAAACCGATCCAAACAAGTGGGCGTGTCCAGTTGGTAATTTTCCAGCATAAACTACCCCCCTCTGGTGTAGTGTACACACGCATATAGGGGTGAGTTTGAAAGTATGCGTGTGTGTGTGTGTGTGTGTTTGGTCGATCTTTTCGAAGGGGAAGTTAATCGTTGAAGCTGTCGCACAGGGGAAAAAAACGATGAAACGCGCACATGATGCACGATGAAAACGCGCGCGCTTATGTATGTTGCAATTTATGCTCCAGCGGTTGACAACGAATACTGAAAAAAGGGGACAAACTCGTTGGCGTTTGTACATAAGCGGTTGTGTTTCGTTTTTTTCTGTTGAGTTATGATTTGTTTATTAATTTAAAAAACATACCACTCGATGGAAGGAAACAACTATATGTATGTAACAAGCGGAAGGTGTCCTTATACAGTTCTTTTATCAGTTCTTTATCAATTGTAACACGCTTCGAGGGAAAACACCTTGAAAATTCGGTGCACCCAAAAAAACAATTCCACGAATACAGGCGGAAAATGTTGCACAAATGAATTCTACCCTTCGCGAATACATTTCCACCCCGAAAGGCGTACACCCGGATGCGACACAAACTGGTCGGAGAAATTAATGCCACGGTGCAGAATTAATCAAACGCGTCCAAAAAATGCCAGAACGCGCACGAGAAGACGCACCGGCAGGGGGGTGGGGAGTGTGTTATAAATATTGATTTGCTGCAACCCCTCAAACACTGTGTACAGTAAAACAACAGTCTCTACTCATGAAATTTACCTCCCGAAAACAAAAGCGAAGAAAAAATTCGCTCAAAATGCAAATTCCAAAGCAAACATAGGCGCGTAAATTTTATGCTTCCTCCACCCTGAAAGTCATTTTCGCAACAGTGTAGTTTTGTTTCGCGAGAGTTCAACCAGCACTTAAGCTATAAGGATATGAGAGGTTTGAAGGAAAGAAATTGGTGCCTCGAGCACCACAAATTTTGTATTCATCCACTTGCTCGCGCAAAATTGCTTTCGATCGTGTACCATCGATTTTATTTCGTCACATCAACGCCTAATACTCGTGCGTGTGAAAGTGTGCGAATTAAAATTAGAATCCAAACGCTAGAAAACTGGTGCAAAAATTGTTTGCCCACCTTTATGACGCTCGGTTTAATGAGTAGATGAATTGCGAATTGTTAATAAGATCCCGGTTGCACCAGGTTGGAGTTAAAAACGGATCGATGGCAGAAACGACGATCGGAGGTGACAAGAAAAAAACGGTCGAAAAAAGGTAAATCTTGCTTTATTCTTCTTCGTCCTCCCGGAGCGCACATCGATCGCACATCGACCGCACACGGAATACAAAATGAAGAACATTCCCCGGTCGGTAGCCGACGGGGAACACATTTCTCTAACCGAACCGAACGCTTGGCAACGATGAGGAACTGGCTGTGAGTGTGTGTTTTTAATTTAATTCTGCAAAGCATTGCGGCCATTATTTTATTGACGATTTTTGAAAATCTTGATGATCCGTCCGCGGTTCTCCTCCCCCCATCACATGTTGGCCTGTCATAATGATGTACGGGCCGGACGGGTATGGAACGCACAAACCAAGCCACACAAACCGCGAGAATTTTGGCACCTCTGGATCGAACCGTCCAAAGGGTCAGGATGGGAGGGTGGATTGTCCCGTGATATGAGTACGAATCGATTACATTTAGAAGGTTTCTTTCTTGTGGTTGGAATTTTATGTTTTATTCGCCTGAAACCCAACGGACGACCAACGATGTTTGGTGTCGATAGCCTTACCGGGTCGATTGGAGGTGACGAAAATTATGGACCCCCGGGAACCCATTATGATGACGCTAAATATGACCACACGTACCAGCGTAGTTGGTGTGAAACATAAATGCCCAAAGTCTGGCACACCAACCGTGCAGGGGTGAATCGAAATGAGGGGGGAACAGACACTTCATAAATGTGCGAAAACTGTTTCAAAGTATGATATTGTGTGCGGAGTTTTATACGTAAACCGTAAAGGAGTGAGGTGACAGTGAGAATTCCTGATGAGAATGCGTGATAAAATCTCGCTTGTAGTCGTCTGCTATCGTCCGAAGAAGCTTATAAGGGTTTTTTTTTAAACAAGATCTGCATCATACAAGCATTAATAATGCATAGATGTAAAAGAAATAAAAAAAGACCATTTAATGATAGTTAATAGTGCATCAGATTCACATCGCCGGCACTGGTCACGTAGGTGCGTTAGCTTCTTGTCGAACTACGGCATCCGAAAGATGGCTTTAAATCGCTTCATTAGCAGCAGCAGCAGCCAGTGAACTCGCTCGCCAGCGCTCCTGATAGTTGCAGACGTTACGTGCGATGGATACCAACGTCGAAATAGGTTTGAAAATCGTAGCAACCCGAAAGCGGCGATATTGTTACTCCCTTTTGGACGGTTGATTGACGAAAAAGCTGCTCTCGTGTCTACGCTGTTTTCCCGAGACGGTTGCTAGGGAAACATGCAGTAGTGCTTGGTTGTTTGTGCTTTAAACATGATTTCCACATATCCTTTAAATGTAAATCGCACAAACACACGAAAAGGAAATGTCAATGTACTAAAAACGTGTTGAGATGGAAAGGATTAGCCCCGTAAAAAAAAAGAATTAATCAACCTTTAAAAAAACGCACCCGAAAAATCTCAGCTTGAAGTTAGCTTTAAACGCATTTTCCCCCTTTTAGAAGTGTCGCGACTGGTTGGGAAATTCGATCCACTCGGCGTTGTACACAGCTTCAGCTGTCAGCTGGTTGGTTGCGCCCGAGTTCCCCATTGACCACAATTTAAGGACACGTTTTGGGGCACGCACACACACCGACACCGGATCGATGGATCGCCCAAGCGACGGCTTTAAAGCCGCCTTCTAGCTGCCCTGGGTGGAGTGGTTCCTGTGAGGAGCGGTGATAAAATTTATTGGCAACACTGTACGCTCCACTCAATCAAAGGGAAAGCCACGTACAAACAGGGTCCCACTTACTAGAGCTTGTGTAGTGTTGCTTGCGTATTATCGCAGCCCGCAATGAGTTCACACCATCACCATCCAGGCCCATCAGTGTGATCGATTGAAAATTAAAGTTGTTCCGTGCGACTTCCCGTGCGGTGTAAACCATTTTTCGGCACTTGCGTGGGGGTTTTTGTGTCGGAGGAGTGTGTCTGTGTGTGTGCCGTCGGGAGTGGGAAAAACTTTCGCCTTCCTTACCACGGCCACGTCAATGACGTTGACGCGGGTTAATGAAAAGCACAACATTATCAACAACAACACAAACAGCATGTTGCATGTTCTGCTGGTCGCGACCATACACACTGGTCGGTGGCCTATGGCGCCGGTTGTTGTCCTTGCTGATTGGAGCAGTGTGCACACAAACACACAGCCAACGATGCTGTGCTGCTACTCCGTTTTAGCCTTATAAGGGTGGAAAAGTAGTGTGGAGGAACGCAAAAAAAGGAAAACCCCCAAAAAACTAGCCGTTTTCCACGCACTTCTCCATGTGGTGTTGAAATTAGAAACAGCCGGTCGCAGGATCGCGCAAAAACCCCTTTGGCAGGGTGCTCTTTTTGAATTGGTTCGAATCGGTTTTCGGCTAATCGAAGGCAACGACAGTTCGCGACACTGTTCCAAAAACATCCCACAAACACACGCGCTGAGCAAACAGAAACAGCAGCCTTCTAACCGTCAACTAACGGTCCTAATTCACACTATCCGAGAGGGTTTTTTGAAAAGAAAAAAAACGCAGGAAAGGATTGGTTAAAAAAGGAACCAGAACATTCCCGGATGCATTTTTAAGGACACATTTTATAACTGGGTAACACAGAAAAACAGGGACACAATAATCTGTTGCATTTTTTGAGGAATAAAATAAACCAATGTGCGGGTTGTGTACATTTCCGTAAGTGCTACAGGTACTACTTTTAACTTCCCTCCACAAAAAGGTGGAACATTTCGTCAGAATCGATTGCTTCTCTTCAACAACTGGACTCGTACATCCGGAAATGACTGGGACATTTTAACATGTTGGCTCCAGTGTGGCTAGGGCAAGTTTGGAAATGAGTTCTCAGGTGAAATAAGTTATTGGTTGCGTCTTCCTTTGACGGTTCGTTGGAGCTTACGTGTCCTGCGGTAAGAAAAAAAAGGTGGATGAGTAAGCTAATCAACCATGGATGCTCCCAGAATGTCTGGCCCCCGGAATTCGGATTCCCCATGCTGAGCAACCTGGGGCAGATGATGTTTACAGTGATGTTCAATCGAATTAAATTCAATAACTAATTTTTGAAATAATTAATTTTTTCGCTATATTATCTGGGTTCTTCAGCTCTATTTCAAGGATTTTCATATTTTATATACCCATTACCCATCTTTAATTTAACGAAAAAAATATTTTAAATATTAATCATTTTCTATTTCAAAGCTAGATTTGTCTTCTACAAAATGTTGAAGATTTACAGTCAAAATACCTGCAATATTCTATTGCTTCTATAGCTTCTGAGCTAATATCCTCACTAGTACTGCTCGAATTACGTCAAGCACTGTCAGCGCTTTGCTAAAACTCCACGCATACAGCGATCGTAATGCCGAACGCCGACTGTCGGGCTGAGATGAAGGCAAAAAGTAAACCGAACAAAGATTATTAATATCATTCACTTAGGCACGCTTCTGTGTATTGCCTTAATCGATCGCAATCTGATTAGTCATCATCCCTTTCGGTCTCTATCATCGGGTTTCCTCTCCCCCTTCCCCCCTTCGTTTGGCCAGCATCGGAAGAAAAACCTCCTCCGGTTGACTTTGTTGCTAAGCGCGGTGTTGCTTACTGCTGCAGGTGCTGAAAAAGGAAGTGACCGACCGAATACGCTCACATACTCACAATGTAGACACTCTGGGTCGTTTGCGTGTTAAAGTTTTCCCTCCTCCGCCACCCCGAAATTCCTTTCCCTGTCCTCTTTTTGCTTGGGAAGTTCAGTTGCCGAAGTTCCGATTTCCCTCCGATCTTTGGCGGTTCGTCCAACAAACGATCGATCAGAATCGATCCATTTTTTTTCACCAACTGAAACTCATGTGCGTTGCTGGTGCTTCCGTACATACCGCACCCTTTGCGCCATCCCCTAATAGGTTGGTTCCACCCCAGAAACATACGAGCGGGATGAATGACTAGGAGAAAATCATTCCAGAATATGGAACTTCGTTCGGTGGTACGCTCTTCTTTTGCTCTTCTAAATTAAACGTTCCGCACACCCGGCATAAATGTGCGGCCTCGCGCGCTCGTGTGTGTGTGTGTGTCTCATTTTCCGGCAATTTTTCAAACGCAACCACACCGCGCGCCCAACCGAATGCGGCAGCGCAGTAGCAACAGGTTTAATAGGTGTGAAATTTATTTTGAGCCCGTCCGTCAATTCATTTTGATCGAACCCGCAACGTGCTTTTGCCGACAAAAGCGATCATAAACGATCGACGGGATGTGGAAGCGGACAGTAGCGGAAGGCTCGATTGGTGGAAAACCGTTTAAGTGTCCTCCGGGGGAAGGGAAAGGGGAGTGAAGTGTTTTCAACGCACTTCCAAACATTCAACCCGGGGTCGGGTAATAACGATATGCTTTTTTGACAGTTTTTTGTACAATTTTGATCCTCCTGTTTTTTTTTTTTTGGGTTGTACCTTCTGCTGACTCGTCACTTTTCTGTCGGTATTCCTATCGGCCTAGAAGTCCCGCAGTTTGTTTGACGTGTAGCGGAATGCGTGAACAATTGCATTATACGTATCGATACGTTGCGTATCAGTGGAACCCGGGAATCGATCGAATCGTACTACAAAATGAGCGATTCAGCTGGAAATTAATGTTGGTAAGGGATCGGTGCAAAAAATAATTAAATGTTACCTATTTTTAATTATAATTTCTACACGATAAAGCAGGGCAAAGGTTGCACACAAAGCAACGTTTTGTTTTGCCTTTACATGGCGCTTTAAGAAGGGCGCCAACATAAGGAATAGATCGTGGACAGAGGAACCCAGTGAACGAGAACGTACGACGAGGGTCTTAACAGATGAATCAATAAACTAAAAGCCAAACCAACTAACAACTGCTGCTGTTGCACAAAGAAACATAAAGTGTGTAGCTGCTGGTTAAAATGGCATCAGGATTCATCCCGGGCAAGACAAAACCTTCGCTCGGTTTCCGAAGATACTGTCCTGATGAGGTCAGGATCCCAGCCAGCCACGACCGACCGGTCCGATTATCTGCACACAGCAGCTTTCTGTTATGCCAGACGCTCGTGTTGGATTTAGGCGCCCTCCGGGTTTTTGGGGTTTCTCCTCCTCTGGAGGCCAGTGGCGTCCGGTGGCTATCATTTTTTTGACATCAATTTTTCGCCGTTTTCCCATACGGTGCAGGTGGCGGAATGGAAAGACCAGTAGCAGTAGGTATCGGCAATAGTTCGAGATGGAACGATGCGGAACGGCGGTGGCTACATATCGCGACGAAATATCATGGAATCGAAGTCGAGTTCCTGGTGGCGCCCAGGTACGGCAATGTCTGCAGAAATGCAAACCAACATGGTGGGTTTTATCCTATTAAAATGGAGCCTGGTACCACACACATATACATACATGAGGGAGGTTGGTCGGGACGTTGTCACATTTGTTGTTTCATTTGAATCATCATGAGCATGTGCATTATGCACTGTTGGGAGTAACGAGTTTAATGTTTGGATAAAAATTAATTGCAAAATAGATTAAATAACAATATTTGATGAATTGAGATAAATAAAATGGGTAAGACATTAGCTGTCATTGGGCTGAGTGTTGATCTGTCAAATCTCATTTGAAGCTGTCATTTTTTAGTAGCACGAATAAACGGACCTCGGTTAAAAGTTATCCGTATAAACCACTTTACCCTGGTGTCAAAAAGTAGGTAGTATCTCCCGAAAGTAAATAAAAAAAAATGATATGAAGTTGATACGTTAATAACAATTCATATTGGCTGATCAAACATCCCATTTAGGTACAAAATTGTGTCCCAATTTTGTCCCACAGCATGCCGTCTCCTAGCAACGTGTGCAATCAGCTACGTTGTCATCGTCGACGCCGTCTACGATTTGCAATCGACCTTCGACCGCTTCCTTGTACATTACGGCGCGATCCACATTCCCAATCCGATCGGGGGAGGAGACCCTTACCAAGGCGAAAATATGCCCAATCGTACTGAAGACATCGCCTGTCGAACCCGTTCGTGATGTTCGGCTGGCTCCGACGGTACCGATTCCATACCGTACCCGTGCAGTCGTTCGTTCGTTCATCTCGCAATGGTATGGCAATTCGAAATTGCTGTATTTCGCGGATTTTATCGATCTCTAGGGCGAAATCGGTCCGACATTCGTACACACTCTCCCATCCCCTCACACCAACCATGTGCGATAGTGCGAAAACCCGCAGCAACACGGCAACAGGGTTGAAAGGGAGAACAAATTAAGGCAGGACATACCGGAGCGTAAGGGCACCGTAACCGTCCGGATAGAATCATTCCAACAGTCGGGAGGCGAATGGAAAACTCGAGCAGTAATATTTGTGCTGTTTTGTCTCACGCGTTCTTTGGAGCCGCTTTATCTTCGTGTGTGAATTTCCCTCCGAATGTGCTTCTTTCACGCGCCAAATGGCAAGCCTTCTTGGGGTGGTGGCAGGAGATTGCGGAGTTGCATTGGCATTGGCAGTGTGCGAGATAACTTTACCGGGGCATGGTAGTTTCCATACGTTCGATTCCTTCCGATTCGTTCGATTACACGATCGGTTGCACAAAACGGGAACCAAAAGAGGCAGATGAGAGAAATCACCCCCGCTCTCATCCACTCCCGGTACGGTAAAAGGTCGAACATTGGTCAATGCTGCGAATTGCATGTTCTGGTCCCGCACCACTACCAACCCCACAGCACCTGCCTACCCGTTACGCCTATCGATCGTACCGGTGTAATATGTATATTTTAACTCATTTAAATTTTTTAAAATATCTTACATATTTTTTAATTAAATAAATATATCTGCGAATGTTCTAATGTCGTCCCTTCTTCACCTTCGCCACTGGTTGGTTGCATTCTGAATCAGCGAGCTTAAGCGCGGCAGCACGAATGTGTCCTCGCAGCTCGCTGAACATCAGCAAAACGCGGATGCATGCATTCTGGGCAGCGCGTTAAAAGTTATGAGATCAGCATCAGCGACCGGTACGAACGATTCACATAATGGTTCACAAATCCGCACATTTTACCCTCCCCTCCTTCTCTATCCCGCACAATATCAGACGAATGTTTTTATGTGCCTGTTCTCAGTTCTCTTCATGGTAGAAAAGATTCCAGACGGATGAATGTTACGGATGCTAAAATTCAAGTAAACATAAAACAAAGGATCGCATTTCGATGTGGTCGATAGGGAGCATTGGGAGTTCTGTTTATTTTGTGGGAATAAGGTGCATTGCTTTGTCCATCGTTAAAACATACGGCTTCCAGTTTCCAGCACGGGAACATTACTTCAGACGCGCGTGGTACGTGATGCTTTATTAATTCGTTTTGGAAAACCTTCAAAACGCAAAACAGGAGCAGATAATTTGTTTCCTAATAAGCTTTAAATAATGATAAAAATAAATAGGAATAGAAACTAAAGCTTGAAGTTCCCATGCAGGATACCTAGAGTCTTTGTGGGTATGTCCCGAGATCTGGTTTTTTGAAAGAGCACGAAATTTCCCTACGAATTCAGGGGTTGGCAGACTAGAATCTAGATTGCATGATGTTTCCTGTTCACATGTTTCTTCTTTTTCTTCTTTGTACGTTAGCCTAATAGTAATAATCGTTATAGGAAATCCACAACTATATCCTTCTGCCTAAAGAGCTGCGAATAATATTTGTATTGTCGGTCCGACATATGAATTTTTTCGGTTAAGCCAGTGGCAGATTACACCCTTTGAAGGCTCTTTTCGGAATCCCAGATCCCCAAATGAAGATTATAAGGTATTTTTCATCGTTTTGAAAGTCCTTGAAGTCCTGCTCTACTTCAATGGATTTAATAATAATAACTGATGGCAAAGAGGGGAGAAAAGTTCAGTCTTTTGTGCGACTTTTGGAGGTTCTTCAACCGTCGGCTGCTCCACATACAGATAGAATCGTCTCTAGGTCTAGACGAGATTTGTTTTTCAAAGATTTACCAGACTCTAAGAACCTCACGAACTGATGAAAAAGACTTGCCAACCCCTGAAATAGACTAAAGACGAGCTTACTTTACCTCCCAGTCCAACTACGTACCAACCAGTGTTAAGTTATTGTTTTTCAATTACTTACACGAACAACATCAACAGATGCATACACACATACGCACGAACCCGCACGACCGTGGGGGATGGCATTAAATGTAGCGTAATTCGCATCCCTTACAAGAGTCACACCAGCCAGCGGAATCTTCACTTCAAAGCTTTGCTGGGGATTAGCTGAAAGCAATCGTGTGAGGGACCCTTCCGCAGTCGGAGTTCCCGAATTCCCTCAAGTGCAATTGTTAGACAAAGGTGCGAATGATGCTGCCAGGTCCGGAAGGAGATTCAGCAAAAGAAAGACCGTGCGAATCAAGGGACCAACGAAAACCAGCCTTCTTTCTCTGCCCTTGACAAAAGGGACGGAGGGTGTTGTGTGTGATGACTCTGTTTTCCAGTAGATCGTTTTCTGCTATTATAATTATTTTTACTGCTTGGGTAGGTGTATGAGGAAATGAAGAAGAAAGACACACGCGAAATGAGTATGTAACGAACTCGGTGTCGATGGATTTCGAATCGTTTCTTTCTTGTGATTCCAGGAGGATCATTCGTTTTTTCGACGGGTTTCTACGGCGTGGGTTTGAAGGAGGAATGTTGGGGGGAGGGGGTGCTGACATGGCTTAGGGTGGTAACAACAGACATACTCAAAATCGGAATCGAACGATTAAATTAAATTTTATTCGTGATTTATTTAAATAAATTACGCACGCGGGTTAATGCATTCGCTGCCGTGTAGTTCCGATCGACGGGGCAGTTTTTGGCATCATCATCAGCTTCCCATCAGCGGAAAGGCCCCCGAAAGGGACATAAGGTGTATTGGGGAAGCTTGCACACGACTTCCACGGATGTTAATGATCGTGTGTGTGTGTGTGTGTATGGGTTTTTTGTTGTTGTTGAGCAGTTTGCTTCGACTTTGGTCGATTCCTATGTTCGACCTTCGAATTGGTCGTTATTGGTTGGTGTTGCAGGTCGCCTAAAGGGTACGCGTGCACGTGCTGGGGTACACGTTCAATGGAATGGGGGAGAGGGGTGAATTTTGAGACACACCCCGGGCCGGAAACCGTATGCTTAATGTTAGGGTTAAGGGACAAAAAGGGAAATTCTTCCATATCCTATGCAAACGGGTAGCAACCGGAGAAGGTTTCCATATGCAATTGAAACATTTTAATAGTGTACCGATTTGAAACCATAGAATGTGTGGTTTCGCCCGATAACGGTTCCGGTGTGGAGCAAAAGTGACATCACCTTCCAGGCGTAAGTCATCTGACCCCCGAACGGGAAGCAAACGCTTCAAACCACAATGTTATGAAGCTAATGAAGAGCAAACCCGTGGCCCGTTCCGGACACATCTTGCTTACGCGCGATTGTCTACACTCGGGACACTGGGAACGAAAGTTTATCTACGCAGGCAAAACCCGATTCGGGTCCCGGATTCCCTGCCGACGGGGGACCGATTACGCGGGTGAATTGGAGCCCAGGGAAACCCGAAACTCCCCGGGACGGGAAATGTGTGCAGATATTTAGCACACGTCGCATAAACTTGGCAAGATTCTGTGCTCGTTCTGCTTTTGCAATCTTCACATGCTAGACAAACATCACGTACCGAGACGCTTGGGGTTAGAAAAAAAGGGGGGTGAAGTTCATCATTCGTTGGCAAAATCGCGTCAAGATGCTAGCAAAAGGGAGGCCGATATACACACCGGAAGCAAACGCTCGGAACACGCGGAATGAAATATGGTTTATGCTATCTGCACTGATGGGATAAATTTGTACGCGAAAATATATGACTCCCTAAACGGATCGGTTTACGCTGATTGTGGAGCTGGGTGCGAGAACTCTCCTTCCGGCAGAATTCACCCTAAAGGGGTGTTGTGGTGTTTGGGAGGAAAAGTTTCATCCCTCTTACCCCCTAACCTCTGTACCCGTACGTGCGTATTATTTATTTTGGTTAGTGTGCGAACCAAATTTCGGTCTTCACCGCGAACGGTGAATGTTGATAATGGACACCCCGAGTTCTGGTGGTGTCTTCCCGCAATCGGTTGCTGGTAGCAAAATCAAGACTTAACGGTGGTAATACGTACGAAATAAAGCAAAGTATTTTCAACACACAAGCGCCCGCGTGCGCTTATTTTCGGGAAAATCGTTATTTGCTTTACTTTCGTGGGGAGATTGTTCCAAACGGAATGGAATGGGATAAGGCATAAAACTTTATCCTTTCACCTAGTGGGCCTAGGCCTCGTGGCGTACTATGTAGGAATGTTTCATATCATATACGTGCTTCCACGTGCGTGGAGAGGAAGTTTTGAGGATGATTATTTCCCGTGTTCCGAATGAGTTCGCGTGATGGTTCGCACGGGGTAGTGAAGATCTTCATCAAAACTCCAGCACCATTTGGTTCCCCCCCGATCGGTCGTGTGGTATGAGTAATGGCTTGAAATTCAAGACGATGATTACGGTGGGATTGGGAAAGTCGGAAAGAAACCTCCACGAACGGTTGCTGGCACGTTGGCACGTACGTGGGATACTAAACCTGGCAAGCTAAGGATATAGTCCCTTTCGACGAACGTGCATTTCCAGATCTGCTTTATCCTATTTGTGCGATTATTTTCCGCTTGGTGCAGTTCCCGTTGACTGATGATTGTGTTTTCTTTCTTCAACTTTATCCGGTATAATATCGTGTAAAGGTATTGAGAGATATTGATATCTGGATTAAACGGATCCTCAAGTTTATAAAATTATGTAAAAAAGAGTTCCAAAAGGTAGTTCCAATCCAACAAAGTGACAATCAAAGACTAACAGCCCATTTACTTCTCCGTGTGTCCGTTGCACACCGACTGCCTGACGGACTGATCGAGTTGACTTTGTCACATTTGTGTTTATTTATTTGTTGATTTTGTTTCGCCCGCCCATACTTATTCCCAACACCTCTTCGTTTCTTCAACTGTTTTTCCACACACACACTCGTACACAAAAACAAAGCTCCCACCCCAAAAAAAAGGGTACAACGATTCTACGATCCTCCACGTTACATTAACAACAAGCAGCAACCCGATTGCGAAGCGTTGAATAATTCCGCACCATATCAAGTATGAATATGTTTCACTTAATTTATGTGTGTGCCCACCTTTCTCCCCCCTCTTTCTTTTCCGAAACCACCCCATCGATGAGTTCCTAAACCCCGCTGCCAAGTGGGGCCGTTCTATAGGGGCGTCGGTCGTGTTGCGTGTTGTGTCTTTTTCCCGATCGGCACTACGGAAAGGCCAACATTCCGCGGAGGTCATACGAAGGGCAATCGGTAGGGGAACGAAGGAAGGGAAACCGGTGGGATGGAAATGGGGGGAGGGCCATTTTTCGATTGCATGACGTTTTCGGTTTTATTTGCACCTCGCCCGTGAGTACGGTGTGTGTAAACACACATTATTTTCATTTTAATATTAAACTACTGGAATATGAAATGAGGCTCGGGGTGATATAAATTTAATATTTGACAAATAAAACGCGCACGCACCGGATTTACACTGCAAACAGGGATGGCACAATGTCACAAAACGACGATGGGAAGAGAACGGTGGGATGGTGGAGGTCTTGATGAGGGCTTGATGGGTTGAGGGCAATTCTTCTTATATCTTATACCGCCCCGGCCGTGGTGTGGAACAAGCGATTATTGTTGTTGTACGCGAGTTTTCGGCATTGCTCTGGAATTCAAATTTGGGCTTCATTTTGCATTTCATTAGCCTATCAAGTTCATCTTTGAGCGTTTAGTGTTTACTTCAGTTTGCGGGGATCGTTGCGAATGCGAATCATGCATTCATTCTTTCACTCTGTGTAATATTGCTTTTGATTAAAAATGTATGTCAACGACTATCGTAATGCAGTAGCGCAAGCAACAGTTCCGGTTTCCACCCAGAACATAAGCATACGTCAATTGGAATTTAAAATCATATTGTTTCACATTAAACCTTTTTTTTCCCTCTCGCATGTCAACTGCCAACTGTGATATTTTAAAATTCTTTATTGACAGTATCACCCTCGCAGCTGTCACTCACAAAACTCATGCCAGGCAGAAGTAGTAGTAGTAGTAGTAGTAGTAGTAGCAGCATGGCGTGAGTGATCGTATTTATGAATTGTGTGATGCAAAGGAATGTGCAATTTTAATGTATGCAATATCAGCGTCATAACTCGTTTTCCACTTGCCACGATGATGTACCGATCCGGTTGACAAGTCACCGGACCTTTTGAGTTATTCCCCCGGTCCCCGGTCCCCGGTCCCGGGGAATGAACTGTTTTGCATTATTAATTCATTACAGTTTGTGTGTGTAATTTATTGCGGTGGGAAAATAAGAATCGGGCTGATATGTGCTGTGTTTTTCGGAGCAGATACCTCATCGGTTTTTGTAAACTGTGTCACTTGCTGTGGACAAATAAAAGTTAAAAAAAATTACTAATCAGTTTGTATGTCAGGAAAATGGTGTTAAGCAAATAGAGTTTTGTAAGTAGAGTATCCAAAGCAATAAATTAATTATGGAATATTAGGCTCATTTTTATAAAAAATTCTAAACATTGAGTTAAAACTCATAATAAGTATCTTGTTTGCTCCAGTTTTGACCACAATGTGCACAAATGGACAAAAAATATACGACCACAATGTCATCATCCCTCCCGAAACCGGGTGGTTGCCTTTGTGATCGGTTTCATTGCGTCATGATTGCAAACTCGCGCAAAATCTCATTCCCCCAGCACCGTTATGGATATTACGGAAGCGAAAATATTATTATTCATTCCTCGCAGGTACCCCAAAGCAGTTGCCAGAGCCAAACGAAAAAAAAATGTTTCGGGAGTGAAATTTGTTCCACTGACTTGCTGGTCTGCTTTGTCAGCGGCAAGGTCTTTTTGTAGTTGATCTGGGGATTTTTTTTCGCTTTGAAGTAAATCTTTAACCATGCTGAAAATATATATCGAACCCCCGGGAGGGGAAGGTCTTTTGAATGAGAGTGTGTGTAGTGTAATGTGATGTTATGTTTTTCATTGCGTTTTTGTTCCATTGCCCTTTGCTGGTGGACGCACTGGACAATCATCTCTAGCGTGACCTTGTCAAATTGGTTAAAATTATATTCAGAAGTTTGCGGCACTTTTGTTTATGACGTGACGTGTTCGTTCAATTTCGCTGTGGGTTCGAAGGGGGAATTTTTTTTTTGTGCAATAAACAAGATTACGTTGCGTGAAAATCGTTTGCCAAAATGCCGATGAAAAGGTTGATGCTTGTGTGTGTCTAGCAAAACAAGACACATTATATACAATGTGTTAAATCCCCATAAGAAAAGGATGTGATAAATTTCATCGGTAACCCTTTTTTTCTTCGGAGCTTTTTTTTCATAGCAAAATTATGCTCCCGCTCCATAATAGACTACAGCCAACGGAAACATGTACGGCCCCGATTCACTTTAATCCACCCCGTTCGATTGTTTCGATCGGTTCACGGCTACAACTTATTACATCTGGTCCATCCGATAGGACGTCAAATAAAATAGAAGCCGAAGAGTTTTCTGACCGCTTCTAACCACCCATCCCCCAATCACCAGCCATGGGGATGGGGAAATATAAATTTGAACCAGTTCAACCGAGCACATAAAATGTTGCCAACACCCACCCACCCATCCACCAGGGATAAATTCATGTTTTTGATGATAACAGCCAAAACATCGTCCCTTTCGATGGGAAACCTTCCCTTACCAAAATGCCACCGAAAAAGCCACATTTTTGCCACGTTTTCCAGAAGTTTTCCAAACACGTCCACTGCACGTCCCTCAATGGTGGTGGTGATGGTATTCGTCCAGCAAGGGCAACAGCAACACCAGCAGTCTGTAACGGTAAGCGCGTTTCGAGTGAATTTCTGTCGAAAGAAGAATGCGGAGGGGTTTGGTCCTGACGAGCTGGTCATCGGTGAACGGGGAAGATCGCACAAGATGTGTCTAAATGGGAAAAGCATACTCGGGGGAGTTGTAAAACAAAATCTTGTTACATTTACGACTGCCGGTGGTTATTTTTATTTTATGCCTTTTTATTATATAAAATAAAAATACTTTTGCTGTATGGAATTATAGCTCGATTCGTTGGTTCGTTTGGAGGCGGAATGGGAAAATCAGCAGGAGGGTGAGCGGTTTGATGGAAGCACGTTGCAGAAGTGAAGATGCCGGAGCAAACACCATCGTGGCAGAACGTGGCCACAAGACCCGACATCAAACAGAATTTTCCACATTCTTTACTACACACTTTTCCCGCACCTGGCCACCTTCTTGGGTCTTGGTCCCCGTCGAGTGCTGAGTTTTTGCCACCGTTGACGGGCTTTTCTATCGAGTGGTTTATGATGGGTTGAGTGGCGAATAGCGCTCTAGATGATGGACTTTTATATTTGTTCCCCAGTAACGCAAAGTAATGAAAAGTAACCCGGCGTCCGCGTGGGTTCCGCAAACGCTGAGATCTTGCAAGATAACCGCAACCATCTACTTCGAATGAGGGGCGAAACTTTGGGGTGAAAAGAAAAATCTCAAGCACAGCATCTTTGGTAACCAGCACTAACGCAACAACATTAATCGTAAAAAAGAAACCAAAAATCAAGAGCTTGCGAGAGCGCAAATCAAAAGATATGAAAGCTTAATGCACTTGGGTGTCTTGCTTCTAACTGGTTGTGATGGGAATAATGGATTGTCCTTGGTTGAGTTGTGGTTGGGTGGAAAAAAATGGGAAATGAAGCTGTTTTACTATACAAAAATGTTTTCCAACAAATTAGACTTGCGTTTCTGTTTGTTTTGTCCGGATTCGAAACCACAGATATGACATCGAATTATAAATTACCACAGTCATATGAGATAACAATCAGTTTAATAGCTTATTTTGGTCCAATGACGAGAACGAATTGTTAATATGAAAATGTATATATTAATAGGTACTAAAGATTAAATCAACGCTTAACTAGTTCTTGTAGTCTCGTAGGTTATCTCCGTTTTATGAAAAGAGGACCAAAACATTGTTTTATTAATTGATTTCCTTGATATTTTTTTCTCTCTATCTATAAGACGTATTGGAGGCACTTATTGGAGGCTCAGCCATTGTGAATGACAGCTTACTTAGTTCCTGTTTTATTAAATGAATATTTCCACGATTCACATTATGTCTTGTTTGTGATACTCTCTACAAACCACAAGTACCCATAATGAAATGTAACGAAATACCTGCTTTTTGACGCTAAACGAAACCATTTGACATTTGCTGCCCTACATTACTTCCGCTTTTCTACCACTGTTTTTTTCCGCTCACTACCACAAAAGCGGTGTTAAATGTGTAAAAATGTGCTACAAACAAACCCCCAAACCCTCGTCCCACGTCTCGCCCCTGAGTCGTCCATAAGCCCATCGGAGCGTTAAAATAAACACAATAAAACATAATATTGTTTTACAGCGTGCACATTTTACTGCAACCGCCTGTTCCGGTTGCTATTTCCCGTGTTTCCATCTACCCTTCTTTGCTGTATCGGTGACCTTGTGACCCTCTCGGTGAAGCATTTTACGTTGTTTGTAGCTTCTATTATTTACTTTGGTTTTGTTAGAATAAAGTGCATTTCCTATTAGTGACTAAAGCCCTGGTGCAGCTGGTGTGTTGGAAATACGAGCGATATTAATTTCATTCCATCATCATTTTGGAGCACCCAGCAAAAGTACAATACCGGATCCAACAAGCCGGAACTGGCAATTTTGTGCTTAGTTCCTATTTTTATTTAAGCAAAAAAAACAACTACCTCCCCGTAAGCTGATGCCGTGTGAGAGTAGCACCAGATTTGGCGTGGCATTCTTTGGAGATGGTGCACAATTTCAGCTGTGCATTTCTTCGGTTCGTTCGTGGGACTTTTCGCATCAATAACAGCTAGCCGGGGTTTTTGCTTACTATCGCGCTTCGATTCGCTCGGTTGCCCGACAAAAAGTCAGGCGCGACCGTGTGCTCATAATTTTCCATATCACAATCGTGCATGATATTCCGCGCTTTTTGTCCATTCCATTTTCCCCGGCCAGTGCGGACGACTTATGAAGCGCCATGACAAATGTCACTACATTGTAGATAGATATTTTTGGAGCAACTTTTGTGGGGCGCGTTTGTGAAGCGTTTCATTTGCTCGCGAGGGAATGTTTGCGATTGTGTACTGGTTCGGTAACGTTTTAAATGTGGCAGCGCGTTTGTTGCCGGCAGAATTGTAACAAGTGGACTGTGTGGCTGAAGGTTTGAATGTGATTATTTATGATTCATATGCTAATGTGCGATATGAGTGAGGTTGGCGTGGCCTTATTGTTATGCTTATGGATCGATCATATCGGATCTGCGCTGGAGTGACTTATTCATATTCTAATCCACCGCGGGGGAAAGTACACCTTGTACAATTGTTGCATGGCATTGAGGCCTCTTTTTTATGACATCTTCCGGTGTTTTTAATGAGTTTTTGCCGAGTATAATAGAACAATATGTATGTATGATATTTAATTCCAGCATCCGCTCGTTATAAAGTTGATTATTTATTCTTTTTAAAAATAGAAAATGACACAAATGGCGTTCGAAACGTGACACAGAAATGATGAAAAATTGCCTACTATAGAACAACCCAATGCTTTTGAAAGCAAAATCACACAAAAGAACCTGTCTCGGAACATTTTAGAATTTCTCAATTTCTAACCGGTCTCAAGACCTCACTTCTAGCGAAATCTCCAGCAAAATTCCCTCATTTAAAAGACCCCTCGTAGCGTTAAGGATTTTCTTTGTTTGTTGCGAATAAAGTTAAAAGAAAGAAAACATTGCGAATATGCAGTCCATAGTTAGAAATATGAAAATCATCATGTCCCGCTTGCAAGTCTCCGTCCGAGGACAATCGTTTAGCTGCACAAAATTGCACATTTTCCTACTGCACATCCCTTTTTGTTTCCCTTTACGGTTTACAACTCTTTTCGGGTTGCCGTTGCGAGAACCGTTGGGTGCTTGACCTTGCCCCTTTTCGTTTGCCATGATGAGACAGAGGCAGAATACAACGGGAACAATTTAATTGCCGGTCCGGTTCGCATACAGGATTTGACAGCCGTAAATCATAGCTGCGTTTGAGAAGAGTTCGCCTAGCAAAAGTTATGAAAATGTCCAGTTTTGGGATAGTTGAGAGGGAAGGGAAAGGGCTTGGTGCAAGATGCGGCACCTCGTCGGAACACCCGCACAGGAGCTACCTGGTGCAAAGAGGGAAAAAGGAGTGAACCAAACGAACGGATGGTTATACGGCACCCCGTACCGAAAGGGCCCACTAACCAAAAGTCAATATATCATCATTTTTGAATTGGTCCGAACCGGCCAAGGATTCAATGGAAGTCTTTGTCTTTATCGTTTTTTTTGCAAAACGATCTTCAGGACCCTTTTTTGCATACAAACAGTGATGGTTAATGAAAGACAAAGTCACTTTCAGCGTAGGGTTGGATGCTGAAGGTTTATGATGAAATCGTTGGCTTCATTCTTGTTGGTAAATTTGACAGTTTGTGTTCGTCTTCGCTACCTGTCCAGTCGGTCGCGTGAAAGAAGGGCGAAAAGGAAGCCGGAATCTTTCGCTCCGTTAGGGAAGCACGTGGTAAACCGGGACTATTCGAAGTATTTCTAGAAGGTCATTCTGGAATGAAAAATTGAAAAATGAAGAAAAGGATACACACACCTTCGGGGTTGCACATATCTTACCCCTTGGAGTGTCATTGTTTGGGGGTAATTAGTTAATGCAGAACATAAATTTTGTAATTATTTGTTATTGCTTTGTTCTCTGCCGGGAAGAGAGTGACTCGTCAAGCAAATTCCTCCCCCTTTTTTCCTTTTTTTAGAATTTTGGCTTCGGGTCACGGTTTAGGTTGAAGTTGTTGGGTTTTTTTTCTTCTTCAAAATCTGGTAGCTGAGGGTTGAAACAAATTTCCAAATATATGTTTTATTAATGAAGGTAAGAAGACAGGAAGCACAGTTTTAAGAATTTGTGAAATATTAAAACGACTTGGTGGTCCAAGTGATGGACTGGGGATTCAATCCTATCAGATCTGTTCCTCCATACGCATAACTAAATACCTTTGTATGGGTAACTTCAAGTCACGGAAAACTGAAAACGCCAATACATCTCGAGGATTTAGTGCCATAGAAGAGACAGATAAAGTGGAAGAAATATTGGAAAGTGCGAATAAACCATAATCATATATTTAGAATAAACCAAAAATAGAGCACTCTCTCAAAAAAAGGATATATTTTTAAAGATAAACAAAACAGCCAAGATCCACTAGGATCTCTACTTATTTTTGGCTTTACTGCGTGAATAATATATTTCTTTTAAATAGCTCTTCAAAACGGAGAGATTCTTCAGTTTCCGACATACTCCTTGATATTGGAACCTTATGATTAACAAATTCTATCGATTCTTGTTGAACATTTTTTTTAAATATGTAAGAAGTTTGTGTTACAAAAATTTAAAAAAGTGTTATATCTTCTAATTGCTTCCAATTATATCTTTATTTGATGTTGTTTATAAACTTCAAAATTTAACAAAATTAATTGAAAAAGGAACCCAACTATGAAATTGTTAATCACATAAGAATCGTCAGAATAAGATCTCAACAATAATGAGCTTAATAGTTATATTCATTCCTATCTGTATCTAATGAATGTTAAATGTACATCCTATGAAGACGACCTCCCATTACTCAGTAAGAAGAACGTCTGACTGGTTAATTGACTTGGTTGTTTGAAAGCATTTAAGTTATCTTCTGGAAACTAAACCAAGCAAAAAGGTTTAAACCGTACAAAGATCGTAATGTCAAATGTTACGTCAAAAGCTCGTCGTCAGCTCATTGGACTTAGTAGAACCGTCTAACCCTACAGAACCTTGCCCATCCGAACCCAAAAGGAGCAGAAATTGGGTGCAGAAGTAAGAAAAAGAAAAATTATCGAAGCAATTATCGAGCCGATATGTTTCGCCGGATGATTGCGGACGCGCAGGCGAAGGCGTCGCTGGGTATTGTAATTTTGTGCAATTAATTAACCAAAACTCGACCCGTATCGGATAATTTTCCCATCTTGCCACTTCCCGACCGGGCACCGGGGTGGTGTGCAAAGTGCAAAACACGCGGATATGGAACACACGTACGGTCGGCAGTGGCGAATTACGAACGGAGCCGCGCAGGAAGCGGGAGACCGGGCCGGCAGCCTTCAATTGCCATTGCCATTTGAGCTGCCACCAATTTCTGTCTGATTGCTGTCACTGTCACTGGGCTTCCCATTTCGTCCTCACCGCCGCGCCCGTCCGATAGGGAAGCATGATGGGAGCATATTCTATTGCAACGATTGTGAAACCGACCAAACAACAGTGCACCAGATGGTCCGACGGATGAATTAACCAATCTCGCGCTTCACAGCGCTCAAACGGGGAGGCTCAATTTTAACTTCCCCGCCCAGGCCACGGCTCCACCGGCTGCTCCACTCCCTTACTGGTGCATCAACAACAACAATCGTCACCTCCGGGTCCGGGTCCACAGTACCACAGTCGCACAGTTTGTCATTATGCTAGCCACCTGTTGCCCGAACAGCGTTGCGCACCGGTGTGTTCGCAGGCTCCCATCATCCAAACCCAGGCGTATCGTGAGGATCGAATGATATTCTAAATACAATAATTACGAAATTGAAAATTTATTTACAATCGTTTAATACACCAATTGAGCTTGCAATGCAAATAACTATCATTACGTGTTGCCGGGCGCGGCACTGGGTCCCGAGCGGAAACTTGGGTTTGGAGGATTTTGGAGACCTCGGAAACGTTTGCTGGAAAGTGCACAAGGGAGTTGGACTTTTTGCAAGCATGTTTATTGGTGGATAGAAAGGAATAATTATTGCCCAAGAATAAACTCATCACCGAACATCATGAAGGAATTTATTTCGAAGCATTAACGGTCTGGAACTCCTTGAAGGTGTCATAAAGCTTTAAAACTGTTCCATAAAATCAAGCGATAATTGTAAATAAAACCCATTCGTGGTTCGATCAATTAAAATCATCCACCGTTGACCCTTGGGAGTTCCAGGTGGGGCTTCATTTATATGTCCCAACTCCTTACGATGGCAACAGACGCTGTAAAAGTGCTTTGATTGTGCGAATATAAAGGAAAAAATATACAAACCGAAACCATACCGGACCAGGCTGAGGAACTTTCCAGTCCGGTGGTTATACAGGGGGGAAGAGTTCAAAAGGCAACAGCGATTTCAAGATGTCTTCCAATTTGTACACCATATTTTATGTATGAAAAGCGAGCGATTTTATGTGGCGATGGGGAAATAGATTGCCCCACAGCGCACGATACAATCGCACGATGGTTGTGGGTGGCACGGAGAGAGGGTTTGCGTGTCCGTTCCCTTTTTGATGGAGCACAGTTCCGGCTGAGCTGTGACCGGCTCGTCTACAATTGGCCACAAGAGTGGATAATTTGCTTGCCTTCGTTCCTTCCCATGTATCGTTTTCCCTGCGCGCTGGCCGCTCATACTACAATCTGGGACGGCCCTTTTTCGAGCTGGCACAGGGCACATTCACAAGCTAGGGAAAACTATGGAGTTATATAAATGCGAAGAAAGAAGAGCGATGGAGAGCGAGTGGAGAGGGTTGGTTAAGAAATAACATAAGTCGCCGTGAAGATCACTGATCGCAAACGATGTTGATGGTTGGTTGATTCTGAAGTTGATTGATATCTTTGATGCAGAAACAGTTTTCCATCGGGTTGAAGAAATGGCAACGGTACGGGGAGAAGGTTGGGATGGCATAGTGAAGAAATATTCTTCTCACGATTAAGTCTCTATACGATATCTTCCTAGCAGTGGATCCATATTTTATGAAATGAATTTATTTTTTAAAAAGTATTTTAAACTAAGTGTAAAATCAATTTTATTTCGAGTATATTGAAATCATTCACACCTATTTGGATCAAAATTCAGATTGTCCATCAATTTCCAGAACTATTTGGCAAGCTTTTGTTTAAACTGCCTGGTAACTTCAATATTAGATGTCTTCTTGATTGGCGTGACGACCTGTCATTACCATAATACCAGAAAGTTGGATAATCAGTCCTCGCTACTAGAGTACGGCCCGCACGGGATTTGAACTTCAGTCTTTGCCATTTAAAGACCGGTTTCACAATCATCTCGGCCATCGGACCACTAGTTTATTTCATATTCATTGGAATAGAAACAAATGTTATTCTTGAAGCAATATACGTAAAGGACAACATAGTACCAAGTAAGAAAAAGCTCTTCACCCATTTCTATGACAACAAAATGTTTATTATGCATTTAATGCACGTTAGAATACCAGCGTTTATCGATGCATGTATTACACCTCACCGATAACAGTGTCCGCCTTAACCACTGCTCAAAGCCAGTAATTAATCGCACAACAAATTGCTTATCACATTAAAAATCAACATTGACAAACGAGCAGTTTGTAGCGATGGTTATCGGCAAACAATGATCGAATACCATATCGTAAGTTGTAAGATCGTGCAGGTATTGATTTTCCCCCCTTTCGAGACTAGCTAAAAGAGTAATTTAATTTTTAATACACACACCATATCGTCTTAACTGTGTGGAAGTGTAGTAATGGCAAAAAATCACTTAGAAAAAGAAACTGGTCCATGTCACATCGGGTTGGGTTTCTTGTAAGGTCGCTGATAAAATGTGCACCATAAATCGTGACTAATTAGATCAATTAATATATGCTTGTAATTAATTATGCACCGGTCAATTAATTTATGCATGATGGAAAGCTATTGGAAAACTGGGAAACGTCTAAAACTAACCCGAAGTTGTGTTTAGTTTGGTTGTGCGATCAAATGAAAAAAAGGCGGAATGTGACGCCAGCGTGTCGCCAGAGTGTGCGAATGGCGAGAGAGACGAAACACGTTACACGTCGATGCAGATGCATCTGCTGGAGTTTTGTTGTCCGTTCTGCTATGTTTCATTTTCTTTCTACGATGCAGCAGAATTGTGTTCACCTTCTTGAGTTGCAGCTTGGTGGGTTTTTTTTCTCCTCTCGCTGCCCACGGTTGTCTAGCGGTCGGGCGGGAGATAATCGCACCTTCGAATAGGGATTTCACATTATTTGTCTCTTTAAAATGCTCATGTCCAGGGTCCGGCGCCTTCCGCAATTGAGGGGAGGGAAGGAGGTGCAATGTGCAACCAACCCAGCACAAGCAGCGAACCGAAGTGCACGGGATGCAGTTACCGTGGGCACCTATGTATTATGCACCGGCGAGTGCATCGATGCATCGCTTTGCCATACAAATTACCAGATTTGTATCATTATTATGACTGACTGATTTGCATGAAATAATAGCCAGCGAACCATACGATCGTGTGTGTGTGTGCGATGCAGGATTGGAAGATAAATTGTCCATAGTGTACGGTGGTGGTGTTTACATGCGAGAATAACCCCCACAACTTGGAAGGACACGACGTGGCGATCTCCTGAGGAAGATGCGCAATGTTAAGCTGTCTCTGCTACATACGCAACCGGAATGTATTAAGGGGCGTTTTGCACCAGTCTACGTTCTCGTTGGGTGGACAGGGGGCCACAACAATGTCTGCGTTTAAACGATGCAAAGTAGAACAAGTGTCTGAAAGGTGTGAGTGATGGTTTGCGAAAGTTAGACCAATCAGTATGGATCGCTCCTGCCTGATCAATGGCATCGATGTCTACGACGCATAAGCGCGCGTCTAGTTGCAAAAAAGGATACCATCGTGAATGTTAATTAATGTGTATCCTATTGCATATCTGATAGACAAACAAACGGTTATTTGTCTGCAGGCAATATGAGTAATATGTCATAAAAGGTCTGGAGTTATCTTGAATTTATAGTAGATAATACATGTTTGGAAGATTCTTATGTATTTTTTTATGACAATTGAAGCTGCATTTCAATAAACGATCAATTAGAGTTTCTTGTTTTCTTCTCCACAGTCTATCATTTAACGCTCGGCAATCGTCCCTCATTACGAAAGCAACTGTTTTACGAACTCAGCGTTGTGATACCCGCACCGGCGACGGCGACTGTAATTTATTTATTTTTTTTAACCCCCAATTCCATCACCCTAGATGCGATGTCCATCCGCAGCAGCAGCAGTGCTGGTCAGTTTTCGGCCACGATCAGTCTTTAATTTGCACCGCCACCATCATCGGGATGTTCATCCTCAACTTCAAGTTGGCAAAAGCCAAAAATTTTCCCAGATTCCGTACCCAGACTCGGGCGGCCTTCCCTTCTCAGGGCTGTCAAAAGTGGTACAGCTGACTGCGAGGTAGAAGGCGCGGTAAGGACGGTTCTAGCCGCGTGTGTGCGGGCAACCGGACCGATTGCCGGAACGCCACTCAGGAGAAGCATTTATCGTTTTATGCCTTTCGCAATCATCGAAATCACACGAAGTCCAAACCCATCAATTGCAATACCCCCGGAACACTCGGGGTTCTCGGTGTGAATGGGTTTTTCGCGATTTCCAACCCTGATGTCCGTCTGTGCAGCTAGCGTGTGTGTGTGT
>KB664277.1:5809372-5836133 GCA_000349025.1 Anopheles minimus
CTTCCCTTCTGCTACGCTTTTGCAACGTATTACTTCTATTTATTTTTATTTTCGGTTTGGTTCATCAACGGTTCGGGCCCGGCCTGTCTGGTGCAAAACGCCACAGGAAGGCAGAGATGGGGTGGCACATGGGCGAGATAACTAGCGATGCTTTCTTTATTACTACTTCCTGCAATTATGAATGAATATATAATTTGAATGCTGTCCAACGATCGCAGCCTCCCTTGCACGCGTTCACACGATACCCGGCTAGTCCATGAGAATGGTCCCCGTGGTGCTGGAAAGCACCTCAAAATGCATTCAAACCCACCCATAATCGTACGCCCGGCCGAAGGTCTGCGTACGACTTTTGAATGAAGTATAAATCGATTGATTAAAAATAAAACTGTTATTATTTACAACCATTCGCCGGTTCGGTGATCGGGCGGAGCCAGGGTGTATTTATATTTATTTGTGTTGTGTTTCTTGCCTTTTACTGGGGTCCCCGGTTCGACAGTTTTATGCTTCAACCACCCACACCCACGGGATGGATGGGTTCCGCGAGGGTTCCAAGCGCTGGTGTCGTTTTGCAATGGTTGCCTCGTTTGACCGATCATGCTTTTGTGTTCGACAGCGATCAATCGGATGATCGGTTAAAAGGAATGGTGTCTTTTCGGTGGGTGATGGAGGAGGGGGAGGGGGTGATCGGTGTACAGTCTATGCCGTGCCCGCCGTGAGTCTATTGTTAACTGTCAGTGTGCAGAACGGCCGATCTGCACGAGGAAGGGATAAAATTAATAATAATAAGCTTTTAAATCAATTTTCATTTCCAACCATTCAGATGGAAATGTAACCTGTCAAGCGGTTGGACGGGTGTAAGCATGGGAACGGTATTTATGGGGCAGAAAATAAATGGGCCACTCGTTAGTGTACGGTCACAACAGCAAACATAAGTCACTTGTTGATCTTTCGTAACGGCTTAGAAATAGTTTTTTTTTGTTCAAGAAATAATATTATTTTGAATAATTTATTAAAACCAATGCAAAAAATGATTTAAAGAGATTATTGTAGGAAATGAAATTCATTTCAAGTCATTACTTAGAATACAGCACGTACCACAATTATATGAACCCCCTCGTGTTTTCATCGTCAAAACGGATGAATAAAACTGTTATGGTTAAGTGTGTAGTTACTATAAAAAAAATTACGTTCGTTAATTATGCCAGAAACAATTCAAAAGATTGGCGTTGTCAGTATTTTTCATATTTCTAGTTTTAATAATGTTATTGTGTTGATATTTATGGCTTTTACGAAGATTATCAATATTCTATGTTTGCCCAAAGCTTGTAATTATTATGCAATATAATTCTGCTTCCAAAATATTGACAAACATAAGCCGAAAACTGATACCTCCCTGTCATTCTCAAGCAATGGACATATTTAATCACAAATTGATAGCTTCCCGCGAGAGAACCAGCCATATAGGTCACCCATTAAGATCAACCAGCATTATGCGCTCGTTGTGTTTGCTGCTATAGAAATCTTTCTACCAGTTAATATTTTATGTAAACGATCCAATCTCATCCAGTACAAGGGAACCATTGCATGAGGGTGTAATGTGCGCCGAATCGCAATATGTGCGCCTATTGTAAATGTTATTGCAAAATTACAATAATTTGGAACCTCATTTCCTGGTGCGCTCGGCAATACCAAAGGGAAAGGACAATAGGCAGCCCGGGCAGTGCTCTAAACATTAAGCCATTAATCAAACGAAAACGGTGCATGCGTAACGCTGCAAACAGTCGAAAATGTTCGTAGGGACGACCTTCGGGCACATGTACACTCACGCACCACCTTCCTAATGTGCATAACTAATATCGATATCATGCAGTATAATGTTGCGTTTAATAATGGTTGCAGTAACGGATAAGTACGGTTCGATTTGACTTCTGCGAAACATGACAGGGCGACCTTCCACTTTCGTCCGTGGCAGTAATTAAGGGGGAAACCCGAGAAGTAGTACTACGGCCATGGCTAATTGTGCAAACATGATGAATAGATGAGCACCCCTTCGTTATTGCGTTATGCCACGAGCCACAGCATGTTTTAGCCGGATTGTATGCGTGGGGACATCGGTCCGTCGAGGGGGGAAGAGAGGGTGGAAAGAACGGTATGACCTGGAAGGAGGCCGTTTTGACCATGTTGGATCATGCTCACTCGTACGATGCTTATGCGTAACGACGATGCGTCTTGATTGCCTCTCGGTGCCACTGACAATGCCCATGTACGGTATGATGTTTGTCGCTGACTTACAAATATGACTGTTATGACACATTTGCTGCTGCACCGGTAAGCAGCATCCTCCCACCTTTTCCCTCCCTCCCCCCTCCCTCACCACCCCAATATGGCTTAATAAATTATGTAAAACACATTTTATTACCTAGAAAATCGCTCCACACTGGCCCGGGAGTCGTTGCTGGATTGGTACAGTTTCGCTCGATAAGGGCATACCGGGCATTACTGCGGGTGCACCTTGCCATCACGCCAAGCGCGACTTCAATGGCATGCGATCGATCGACGACTCGCGTCATGCAGCGCTCGCTCATCCATCGTTCGGCCCGGACAGTGGAAAAATCTGTACCACACGATGCCATATCCGATTTCGGCTTTTGGACCGCTCAGCGGAATGGAATGCATCGGAGACGCTTCGGACGCGACTGCTGCACCGCACAGCGAGTGTGATTATTAGTTTTGTATTATTAGTGCACCGTACTTTCGATTTTGCAGCGCACCGGGGTTGCATTGCTGTGCGTCGGTGCGTCACGCATGGTTTATCCACAACAGATCCACACCAATAAAGCCTGGGCAACCGGCCCGGTTTGGGGACACCCGGTGGGGACGTGCTGCTATTTTAGTGTTCCCCTTGTTTGGGCGGAGGGGGAGCACATATCGATGATCGGTTCGATCGGCGTGCGGGTTCGATTTGGAGCAGCAGCAGCTGGTTGGTAGGGCTCGTGATAGATATGCATCTGTTTTGTGCTAGTTGGGCAGCGTGTCGCGTCAGCAGCTGGTCCCTTTTACGGGCAGGGAGATTATTTGCGGAAAATATACATACTGTGCGGAGCTGTAACTGATTAGTATCTTCCCCGGAAGCGTTCCACGCCGGTTGGTACATCTTGTTCGAGATGTTACGAGGTGCTGGTATGCACTAATGGTGACAGAAATCTGCAGCACCCGATAAGAAACGACATCATCGGTTGCACTTGTTATGGAACAGCGCACGATGAGGTAAAGGAACACGTGTTAGTGTTAATCGCATTTGTAACCAGCAATGAAACATTTACAATCATTTCATTGGAAGCGATAGAACAGTTTACAAAGTATTCTTACGATATTAATTTTGTTTTAGGATTTTTTACTTCTCAATTCCGTAAGTCTACAAATTCTTACAACATTTCTAGAACAAAACATTAAAACAGGTTTAAAAAATGAATGAAAAGGATGTCCTGGTAACCGTAAGACTCCAATAAGCAGATGTTTTTTTGTAACTTCTATATAATATTTTTATTTTTAAGACCTCAGGAAACAAGGCAATTAATTAACTCTGCGATGGCCCATTTTCAAGCGAAGCAATTCTGGTATCGTGAATATTATAACTTTGTCTAATTAGTTGACGGATGACTGGGTGCTTCAAATAACATAAAAAATATCAAAAGTGTTTGTATAAATTGTATCTTTCTTATTGCGGAAACATCTTGAGGTCTTCGAGTGTCTAATTAACCAGAAAAATCATCAGTTAGTTTTTTGAAGAAGGAAAAGTTGGAACAGAAGGCATGTGAAGTGTTGAAGAATATACCAAGTCTTCAAGAAAAATCCTCTACCTAACAACTTATCAAGTACTGATACTTAGGTTTCTATCAACAGATAACAAAACGACACATGACTTCGAATTGGACTGCCACTAATTCCTACTACAACTTGTATAAATTCTATCATTTTACAAATAGCATTGCTATACTCTCACGACCTTTGCCAACATTATGCCATGTGAATAGCGCCAGACGACATATCGCAACAAGGTTGTTTGAGATTACCCACAACGGGAGAATGACATAAAATGTCAAACTATACACTGAACTTGTTGAGTTTGGAATTGTCGGAGTATGCAGAATCACCGTGCAAACTTCATCCAGAGGCCAATTACCTCTACCCCAACCCACCACAAATTAAAGATCAATTTAAATTCGATCGCTAATTCACCGTGCCACAATGACGGCGACTCGAAATCAGTTCCGCTCGTTTTGGGTGAATGATTTATGATGCCATTTGTAAGTCACTGCCCAACAGTCTGCAGTTTTGCTGACATCATGGCATAGACACTTCATAAATTTTTCACATAAACTACCTGCTGTGTTTTGATCGGTTTTAATAGTTTACTACTTACCGTATGACTCCCTAAAGAGGGGCAAAAAACACCTTCCCAGTTGTATGCAAATTCCTCGTTTCGTTTCGTGCAACTCACAGCTCACCTGCCACGGTCGGAAACCACAAAAATTTGCGGTATCATGCGGATGAAGCACGTGGTGGCACAAGTCACGCAATCAACCTAAGCTAACCGAAAGACACTTTGATGTACCAATCAAATCAAAGTAAATTTACCTACACCACATCCTGTTTGCGAGCGGATTTTTGCTTTCCAGTTCCGGTGCGGAAACTTTTTGTTGCTGCCTTGGTGTACCTATCCCTTCAAGTACCCTGTTTAAACACACCTTCCGAAGTGCACCTATCCGAAGGGTGTCCTACCGTAATCTAATAACGCTCGCTGAAAGGACCTTCGACCGGAAGTCGGGTTGGGAAGTTGATTGGAAAATTGCTGTCTGCTCGTGTAAAAGGCGCGTGTGGAAAATATGAAAAATTGCTTTCCACTTCACGAGGTTTCATCACTATTTTATTTAAGGGGGGAAAAGAATGCCAAACCTCCTCCACGGAGAGGTAATTTTCCACCTAGCTGGGGTCGGCTAGGTGATGTTGTTTGTGTATTTTGTTTGCGTCTTTTTCCCATACACTTTTTTTATGTGTGTGCGATGGGAGGAGAAGGAGGAAAAAACTCACCCAGAAGTACGGAATGCCTTCCGGTCGTAATTGAAGGCACGCGTTCCTGTTTATGAAACAAATAAATAATAAATTCATGCACTCCTGCGCCACAACCATAATTGACGGTTATTAACGATCGCGTTCCCGGGGTCATGTACGTGCATTCCCTACGCCGGTGCTAGTTGAGCGTGTAATGTGATGAGTGATATGATGGAAATTGATCGGCCGACAGCCGAGTGAGTGAGTGAGTGAGTGTGTTAGCTCGACACGAAGAAGAACAACCTGCCCGTACAACAAACAGATGGTTGACTGTTTTTTTGTTGTTGTTTCGCTTGTAGCAAGGTTTAAGGGAAAACTTCAGGCCGGGTTGGGGAAAAGGGAAAAACTTTATGAACTCCAAACACCAATCACTGTGGTCATAAATCAAGCGATGAACACACTCAGCGTACGTTCTCGTCTGCTCGTTTGCGCCCGTTTTGCTGCTGGTGCAAGGCCTCGTGCTTCAACGGGAACAGTGTTTACAGATTTTGAAGTCGAAATTATGTTTATTTCCTCATTACATTATTGTGCACCAGATAATATAACAACGGGTTCACAGTGTGTCTGTAAATAAATACGGTCCCATAAATCCCCCCTATCTCTCGCTCTTGAGGTGCTTTCACCCTCTACCGGATAGAAGTTGCTTATTCTAATAATTTTTGGCCTGCTTTTGGCGTTCTGGGCAGACGCGGGAATTACCAGGCAGGACGGCGACGATCCTCGACTGTTTACCTAATTATTTTGCCTGGAAAAAGGCGTACCTTGTAGGATGCACGTTACAGCCAAACTCATCTGCTTCCGGGGTTTTTTTTCTTCTATCGGTTAAATTTTCCCGGTTTCCCCGCACTGAGAGAGTGAGAAAAATGAGTGGAATAAAATAAATTCCTTCATCGTGCCACCTTTCCAACCCTCTTTCCCTTTACCTTCCAAAAGGGGGTGGTTGTTAGTAATCAGGCGCTGGTTGTGGCGACGCCAAGACGCAACCACAAACAGGAACATGTGCACAAGCCGGTTTTATGTGGTTTTGATTCGATTCGAGCAACAAACTATCATTATGTGGGGGTTATGGGTGGTATTCTTCCCATCCCCACCCTCCCCCATCAGTCTCCCATTTTTGACGAGCTCAAAAACCGCCAGTTTGAACGATTTGTTCGTGTCAGAAATAACAACAATGGCCATCGGTGAGGGTTTTCTGGGTGCCCGCTCTCGCAACGCTGGAAGGATCGTTTACGTTAGGATTTATGGTTATGTATATCTAGTTTTAATAGGTTTTTAAAATATAATTCCAAATTTTACACACGCCCTGTGGGATGGGCAGTGCTTGTGAAGGTGTCTGCGTTGATGTGATGATGGCCTGAGTGATGGGGTGCCACGTATGGATGGGAAAAACGCGTATGTTTTGTTACGCTTAACTGACGGATGACGGCCAACAACAACAAGCTGGTGCTTTTCATTTGGGGAAAAGATTGTTGTTTTTTTAATTGAATTAATAATGTAGTGTGTTTGGGGTTTTTTTTTTCATTCCGCCAATAAGAAAAGGAAAGTGGAAAAAAGCACCCCTAACAATTATTTCGATTGAAATCAATGCAAAGAGCTTAAGCGTTCGTTCCAGCGCGGCTTAACGCTAAATTACATTTACAGGTGAAAAGAACCCTAAGCAGAAATTATGGTTATTACCTCGTATTGCTGCGAGTGCGAGTGGGCCCCGGGTGTTTTATAAATAAACTGGCGCGCGAAAATTTCATCAGCCCAGAAATCAATCGGCATTTGACGTGCCCTGTTTAGCGCCGCCATTTCGAGTTTTCATTTAATCAATCTACGGGTCAATAAATTGTGTCTGGTGAAAATTGGGAACGGGTCGAACGGGGGGAAAAACCTCCACTAGCAAACAAAAGAAGGAAAAAAATCCAAACTTTGTTTTGGCCGCGTGTTATTTGCCGTTGGGATGTTGTGAGCGTTAGATATTATCGCACAAGCCTTGGTTGGAGTGTTTCCAGCTGGCCTGGTTTTAGGCGCTGGTCAGTTTGGTGAGTAATTTTGTCCCGGGCGTGCATGAGGGCGGATATGGTCACTTCACATTTTGTCCAACAAGTCGATCAACCACCATCATCACCGGGCAACAGCAATGGTCAGCTTTTAGTTTGAACATGGTTGAACAAAAAAAAAGTATGAAGAACAAATTGCGACACATTTTCACACTTGTTAGAGTGCACTTGTTGCATGTGCGGGCTATCGATTGGGAGTGGGGAAAAATCCTCGGGAGGGAGTGCGTGATTTACATTCTTATTTTGAAATGAAACAGCTTACTGTCAACCCGTGTCTCTCCGTGTGGGTTTGATTTTTTCTGTCCACTAAGCTCGAAAGCAGAAATCCCGAGGTGAATTGATTGCTCGGCGGGTCGCCGGAAATGGTCACCAAAGGCAGCTGGTCCGAGCTGGCCCGGTGAGGGATTTGTAGTATAAATTAATCAACAAATTAGTTTTAATTTGGCACAGATGAACAGCGGGATGTGAATAATAATGGCCCAATGTTAGCTACCTTGCTCCCGCGGGTCCGGGGCGTCAGAAAGATTACTTTACTGAACTTTTTTTTCATTGTGTGTTGGTTCTGTCGCTTCTGCATGACGTGCGGATATCGACGTGATTTTTTAATTTTTAATTTAAACCACCCGCTGCTTCTAAAGCCCCCCCTTTCGGTACAGAGACATCGGAAGCCCTGCACAGACGGGAGTAAAAACCAATCGAGCGAAAGGACTGATCCTTCCCCCTTTTCTAATTGATCCCGGAAACCCGTGGGGTGGAAACGGATCTGTTACGGAAATCAATAGCAAATCTGATCCGGCCCAGCGTTACGATGCTGAAGTTTTAATAAACCAATCAATCAATCAGCGGTGGATTAGTGGAGGGACACCAGTGGAACAGAAGCAACTAACAGGAAAAAACGAGAAAACGGTCAAGTCACTTCTTCTCTACTCCGTTGGAACGGTTTGATGGACGTCACGTCAGCCGGGGTACCAGAAGTCATAAAGCGAAAGAATACGACGCTACTACCAAAGCTGCATTATCGATGACGTGAGCTTGTTTTACAAACGTACCAACGATCCCGATTCTCGTACATTTAAAGCGAACCAAAAGGTTTATTAAATGCTGCACGAATGTTCATTTAGGGTAACACACTGCCGCAAACAACCATACCGTTCCGGGGGTTGCCGGGAACTGTGCAACGTGAACCGTGGACGCGGGGATACACATTTCAATATCTGCGTCTGCGTTGAAGCTCTCGCTTTGCATATCTTCTCTCGTGCGCCGGGTTTTTGTCACATTCTCCTGCACCGGCGGTTTCACCGTGTGTCCACGGGGACGTTTTGGCGATTTTTTTTCCCTCGAAAGTGGGGAGGTTTTGCCAAATGTTGATTTATGTTCGGTCGCGATCGAATTAATTGGCCGCGTTCGGTTGTGACCGTAAGGAACTCCTTCGTATAGAACGAGCGCAAGAAGGGAAGCGTTTCGGGACATTACTGGTTCTTGACCCGAATTTTGCAGCGACTTTTAATTGGGTCCTTTTTATTTCGGGATTGCCCTTTTGCTGCTGCCTGTTGGTTGGAAGGTTAATGTCACCGGGGACTGCATTTCTGATGCAGTCGATTGTGATCGATGTGTGTTGGTGTTGTGGAAGTTGTAGGGGTCAGGTCGTATAAGTTTTATTTCTATCGAATTTAATCTGAGCCCATTTCGCGCCGATGCAGATGACATGATAAAAAGGCGGGAAAAGGAAACTATATTAGAACCGTTTAAAACCGTATTTGCATGGAATTCCTTAAGGAGTTGTAAACTCGTTCTCTGGATGAATTGTTTTATTTTGTTTTATTTTTATTTTTTATTCAAAAAACAGCTCCATCCAAAACAATTCATAAGATAGCTGTACCATAAGACAGCTGTAAGTGTGGAATTATTTTTTCCATGAGAAAATGCATACAGAATCAGAAATATGTATAAAAGAAAAAAAATAATAACTACTGTTAGCAAAAATAGTAGAAAACATAACACTGAAGTATAAATTGAATGTAGTAATAGCAAAGTGTTGTTAAGATAAACGATAGTGTAATTACGCAACTAATAAAATTTAGAAAGATATTTCACTGTTTACAAGTTATGATTAAACTTGTTCTTAAGATGGCATAACTTGAATTTATATGAATTTAGTTAAATGAAATTTAATTAAATGAATTTAGTTAAACTCATGATACTTCAAAAAACGTCCTTAAGTAACTGTATATATATTATCAATTAATCATTAAAATTATTATCATTATCATTACTATCATTAAACAATATTTAATGAATAAAACGTAGAATTATATAGCACAAAACAGTTTGATAAAGTTTGATAAAAAAACATCAAATCAGGCCCAATTCCTCTAGATTATCCATCATTTGTTTCGCTGCATCGGAATAACGCTCCCCGACAAGATGTTTTCGATAATAGTTTCTTTTTTCCGATTTATTTCTGGTCAATCGGATCGTTACACGTATAGTAATGGAAGGAGGGAAAAAACGATGGAGCGTGTCGGGTATCAGTTTATTTACACAACACACATATTTCACACCGATTGTATGGGAACGAAGTAAAACGAGCAAGAAAAAAAAATCCCGGCGCACTGAATAGATTTGGGCAGCGAAATCTTTCCTCATTATCGGTATCATTTTCGTGCCAATAATCCGGTGTGATCGGCCTGCGTTACAGCCTTTTGTTGCAATCCGGAAGATGGTACCGGTCGCAAGGGTAAAATGGACACGCGTCTCGTATCGAGTGGCGTTAAATTGTCACCCGAATGTAACAAAGGTTTGATGCTGGGCACTAAGTTTTCCTCCCTACGGAATGGATTATCACAGCGATTCTGTAACGTTGAATTTTTTGGGTGATGCTGTATTTTTTTCCATGTTGTTCCTTCCTTGTAATGATGATACAATGTTGGGTAACGGAAAGTACCGAGCATCCCTTGTAAGTTGCAAGCAAATTTACAAATTTATGCACAACATGATGCGAAGAAGAAGCGAAAAAAAAAGCAGCCGACCCAACAGCGTACTCGGAAGTGACGATGAAAAACGTAAAACCCCGGAAACAGGGTAAACATCCCTACCGTGTCGATTTTGCCATTCGATCATTGAGCGTGATGTAAAAGATCCCCACCTTCTGCACCGTTTGGTGTGGATGGTTTTTTTCTCCTTCATCTGGCTATGCTTCGGCTCAATATCGTTTACGATGAATGTCTATAATTTACATATTTAATGCCATGTTAAACCATTTCGGAACCAGCATCCCTGGCGTCGCTTACACCACCCACCAGAGCGCGCACCTTTCCTCGTGCTGACGTCAGGAACCGTGAACGCGATGGCAGGACGCTGGTTCGCCATTTGTGCGCCATCCCCCCCATCCCAAAAAAGGGACATTAAACTTCATAACTGTCAGCCCCATCTCATAAAGTATGCAGGGAGCGATTCTCCAAAAGCGGCGCACAAATTCCACGACCGGAACAACAACCGACAAAACCGCCGAGACACCGAGCGCAAACAAACAAACGGTGTCCTGTTGCCTTTCCGCTCCCGTTCGTCCTGTTCCCGGTGCGTGCCACTGTGCGAAGGAAAATAATTTCTTTTAATTTTCTCCCATCATCACATTCCGTCGCTTGGCGTTTTACAACGCGTCGCACATTCAGGCGTGCGCAAACACACAAACACACCTTCACTGTGTGCCGTTCGTCTTGGACCGTTCCGTTTTAGGGGGAAGGCGCCCAAAATGGTCTCATCCGGTAATGGTGGAGCGTGAAATTTTACAGAAAATAATCTTATTTGATGCATATAATCTTTCCGCTCCTGTTATGAATTTCAATGGGATCATGTCGGTGGGCCTTACCTTATCCAGCCAGCAGCAGAAGCGAACGTTCGGTGGCCCAGCACGATGGCAAGTGGATTTACTTTCGTTGGGCGCAAAGGACGATGAGAGTGAGAATATGAGCAATACGAGATGGGTTTTTCGGCTGGGAAATGGGAAGATTGGTACACTGTTCACTTGCTTTCGATCCGAACATTCGATTAGTTGGAGGGAAAATGTATTTGATTAATTTATTTTGCTGGATGGGAAAATTAAATTTAGAATTTATGTGACACCGTTTTTATCGGTTAAAATTGATATTAATTTTATCATCGTATGTTTCGCTTCATTTTCATCACAGCCAGTTGACGATCGAAAGAGGACGGGGAATGGGAATGTTGGCGTAATCGATAAGCGTACAAGTGTAACCAGTACGTGTACGTGAGACACGAATATGGAAAGCTGTATAAAACTGGTGGAAAATTATTTCCATTTCCCCTTTTTTTTGTATCTCCTCCATTTCGCGACTCGCTCTGGTTGGGTATTGTTTGTAGGAGCTCTCTCTTTTTTATCGCTGTACATCCGGCATGACAGAACCAAAAACGACTTGCTCATCATGTCAAGCAAAAGCATATTGAAATGGAAAATTAAAACAACCTCGGCAGGGTGGCAAACAGCAGAAGAAAAAAAAGTTGACGCACTGTCGTCATTCGAACGCTGCAGGAGAGTAAATGAAATTTCATTAACGTTGGTTCACTGCTGGGTGGGCCTTTACTAAGGTGGTAGCTCCAGGGTGGGGTTTCGCTGGGTGCCCGAGGGGTACGGTGTGATGGAATTGTCATCTTTTCACTGTGGTTGACATGTACGGTACAAGCCGAAGGGATTGCAGATTACGTCGGAATATGGAGAGAGTGAGAGGCACTAGATTGGATTGAAGGGCGATAATCGAGTTAAAGCATTTTTTGCAATATTTCAATGGCTTTGATTGATAATTGCTTTTTGTTTGCAAAAAATTCCACAACTTAAACGTTATAAAAAATTTAAACAACAAAGTTACATTAATGAAATCACCAGAAGATGCTATTTGTATCATAAAACGCCTAAAGTTATGCAATTCGCTTAGCAAAGTTGGTTTAAAGAAGATTAAATGTAACATTTTCGATTTTGCGAATTTATTTTATTATTCACCAGCAGCAAGTTTTCATGGACATAAATGTAGGGAAAGCGCATACAAAAACATTACTACGCTGCAGAATGAAAATTGCATGGAAATGTCGTTCCCGGCATCACTAACGGAAGAGGCGCAAAAAATGACACTACCATGCCCTTCGGCAAATGGTCCTTGCACTTGCACAGTAAAAGGTTTAATGTTTTATCCCATCCCCCAGGCCCGATCCCGTACAAATCCCTCTGAGAAAATCTACACACCCGACCGGCACTACCCCGACTGCCGGATGAGGGCGATGCGGAAAGTGCGCAAAAAGAGCCCGGACAAAAAGGGGACAAAGAATGTCTTTTATTTACTTTTAATATGATAATCACGTGACTGTGACAGGAGCATATGTAAGCGTTTAGCATGGAGCAGCATATTATTTTTCATCACCCAGACTCGGTTGCGTAGTACTGGTCGCGTGCACAGCCATACTTTGCCCGTTATGCTTTCGGTGCAGCGTAAATCTCGCCCGAATGATGAAAGACACCAGGGAGAGAGAGGAATGACAAAAAAGGAACACCCAACGCAGAGAACACCCGTTGATTAACGCCACGTGTGGAGGGACAATTTGGTAATCATAAATTTATGTTATCTATTGTGACATTGGTAAGAGTGTGTTTACATCATCCGAGAGCGCGTTATGAGGCCCCGGATTCCAGCTTCCGGACGGTCGTATTATCGCAACGGCAGCTAACTGGGCGTGCTGTGCCGGATGCATCCGCTTACGAATCGGACAGGATTTGGGTGGTGGTTTCCAATAGCGTCTAATAGTTGCCACACTAGCTAGCGAAGGCGTGCGATGGATAAACGGATCTATGATGATTAATGAAATGCAAACATTGTCACAACAAGGCGGATGACTTAACGAAGCGTATGATTTAAGCTGCAACCAGTGTTTCGATAAGATCTGTTACAAATGACTGTGTTTACAAAATGATCCTTTCTCGATGTTAAATGTTGCTTAATAGCCTCGATGGTCGTAAAAGGACTGTTTTGTTATAAAATGGCATATATTAAGGAGTATTTATTCGCCAAACAATAATACGCCTGAAAGTATACTTTTTAAGAACAAATTTAACCTTTTTAGTTTATTTGAAGCTACTGTTACTAGAACTACCGAAAGGTTTGATCATTTTTCTAACAATATCTTCAAATATTGAACAGTTTTTCAACAAAATATCGAAACACATCACATTCACATCCAACATGAGTGCTGCCATGTTTTTTCTTATCTTTTTTTACGTTTGAACTGCGAATCAAAACGCGCTACGGGATACGCATGCGGTTTGCGATGGGTTTTTCATAATTCCCATGAATCGTTTCCACTAGCACCAAACCGCAAGGTATTGGTCGGTAGGGAGTTTATGTGAAACGTAAACCATATCTCCGCCCTTCACATGTCAGGAGATAGGAAAAAGCTATGTTGAAAAAAAGATGAACCGAGGAAAAAAAAGAATTTCAATATAAAAATACATTGTTCAACATCTTTTTGGTGGAGCACATGAGTTGAGACGACCACAAATGAATGTACCGTGTACCAACAGAAAGGAAAGTCGATATCATTAAGTCAAACGTGGCACGAAAAACCTTCATCATCATTACCAACCACCCTTTGCTCCAAGCCATCTCCAACTCCTTTCATGTCCGAGAATAACCCCTTTCCGTAGCGCACGCTTGATGACATACCCGCGCGGCTGTTACGCTCCACCATTCCGACCAATCAATGCCCAACCACCCACCATTGGTGGCCATATAAACCAGCGAATCCTTTGATCCGCATTCAGTTCCAGTACCTTTGTCTGTATCACGCGGAATGCAATCAACCCGTGTCCCGGGTGGCACACAAGTGAGCAACTGGCCCACTCCCCTTTTCGACAATCCCAACCTGGGGAACGGACTGTATGATTTGAATAAATTATTAAGCTAAATTTATTTTATCTGTGGGTGGAAAAATAAAACGGTTGTATATTTTATTGATTTTTCCACCCTATCTCTTGCTCGGCACCCGGAAAAACCCCACCCCCACCTCCCTGGCGAAAGAAGCTGGCAACAAAATGGTTGTGCCGAGTGTCCCGGCTTTGTATCATCGGTACAGCCCGGGCAGATACAATACGGGACCGATCCAAATGGCTTGGTGAACGATTTTACGATTCAATACGTCCAATTCCCGTTCCTGGCCGTGCTGCTGGACGCTCATCCAAGGACGCGCATTGTTGTCAGCGAAAAGACCCGGTCACACAGCATCATCGGACCGTGGGGAGAGGGAGGGAGGAGGGAGATGAAGAAGGGAAAAAGATAATGTCGTTCCCGGTGCTGACACACGGAGTGTGTGAGTGAGAGAGAAAAAGGAAGCAAAAAGGATTACTATTACGCGTGAAATTCATTCCTAACGCTTTTCCGAACGTATGTCCCTTTTTCGTTGAGGATGCCGGAGGAAGCGAGAGTTGGAAAGTAGGAAGGAAGGGCACTTCGCACACTGTTCCTTCCCGTGGCACGGTGGGTGATATTAATATACGACAGAATAAATCGACGGCGCTTAAGCTACGGGGATCATATAACCGACGGCAAAATGGTGGATCCTTGATTGGGTTTCTTGTTGGTGGAGAGTCCGTGTGTGTGCGCGAGCGTGTTCATGTGGGGTTACGCGTTTATCTAGCGAGTTTCCCTAGCCCCAGGGCGGACAATGGTGTCATCTCGGTTCGATTTTATCATCATTGTTGTCGTTTTGATTTTACGCAACCGTTGGAAGGGAACGTTGCAAAGGTTTTATGGTGGTTGTCGGATGAAACATTACAACGAGTTGGTACAGTTTCCATTAAAGTTAACTACAAACTTATACGTTTCACATTTATGTAAATAACTTTTTGCAGAAATCATCCCTTTATTCCAACGAATAATAAAATCTTCGCCTTCTATACTATTTCGTGACAAAAATGACGAATTTATCTTCTTTTGTACGATTCATGTGCCACATTGGGTTGTTCTCGATGAGATTCGCCATTTCCGGCTCACCTTCCAGCCGTCGTTTTTGCCACCAAATATGGATCCCGAGCCATACCTTCCCTCCGATATGAATACGGTCCAACCGGGAGGGTGTTAGGGTTCTTTGTCCTGTTGTGCTCGTACGACCCAAACTCACTGATGGCGGTTGAGTCCTAAACCAATCCTGCACACGTACACCAAAAGTGCGCACGATAGATGGACAGATAGGCGAATCATATATCCCCAGCAGTGCTTGTATGTATGTATTTGTAACGAAACGTTCCGAGATCCATCGTTTCAACGGGGGAGAAGCTGTTTGGTCTTCGGCAGCAGCATAACAACAACACAAAAGGACCGTCATCGTCACGGATCTATGATGAGTATTTATTCGCAGCGTGCTCGAGATTACGAGAGTCGTTACCCATTGTAGAGGGTTGAAGGGAGAGTGCTGGAGACGAACAACCGGGACAAGAGCATAGAGGTCACACACGTTCAATCATACTAGGTACACATACACACATATAGTGGGGATTCCGCCATCATCGGGGGGGAAAGCATTTACGCGCGTGCACCTACACAATGGCACGTGTGTACGCTTCCATTATGGTTCTGTTCCAATTCCAATCCCCACCCTGGTTGGGATTTATCAAAGCCCCCCCTTGCCCTACTTGCTTCTCCCCAAACACACAGGACACTCTTCAACACGCACACACACACAGAAACGGTCGTAATACCCGTTCGGCTCAGCATACCACCCAGCTTCGTCCCCCCAATCATGCAGAGACACGAGCGCACGCTGGCATACACCTTCCGACTGTCCTCCTTGGACCTTGAGCCGTGTATACATATTTATCTGAATAATTTAGCATGAGCAACTTTCCATAATAAAATGCCAACCTATGTCCTCCTGCTCACCCCTTCCCCCCTCCCCCTACATACCTTGTACCACCCTCTCTCTTACGCGCGTTGGGATTGAATGTGGAAAACTGAAACAACTTCAAATGCTGGTTTCAATGGGGAGGTTTCAAGAATATGTAGAGGCCCCCCCATTTACAGGGTTGGTGGTGTGGAAACCAAAGGAGAAAACTCTTGTTTGATATGAAATCGAGAACATTAACTCATCCGATTGCTCTGCACGGCGAGCGAACACAGTGCGATTATATTGTACGTGTGCATCGATCGTATGTGGATGATTGTTTGCCTCTACGATATTTACCTTTTCTGTGTCGCTTACCTTTTTCTTCCCCAAAACGTCAACCTTTTTCCGAACCGAAGTGTACACGGAACGGAACAAGGGGGAGAAGGGGTTTGCAACTCCACCATTATCATGGCCTTTCGGTTCTCGGTGGCTTTTCCTTGGAAAATGGAAGGAAAACACTGTACACCCTACCATTGCGATGTAAGAGGGAGGGAACGAAGGGAGGATGGGAAAAAAACAATTGTGATGTTCATTTATTCATACCTGTTTGTGTGTGTTGGTCGGGACCGCTTGAGGCGATTCCCATTGGAAAGATGGAATATTCGAATGGTGGTTGTTGAGTGAAAGTAAAATAACATTTCATTCCACCGCTGAGATTCGAGAGCCAATGGAGGAGTGGAATCAAGGGAGGAGGGGATGGGAGGGTGATGGGGGAAGAGTAGTCCTCCCGTTTGTAAGGAATAAATGATGGGATAGTTACCAGCTCAAAGTAAATGCCCTACTTGTGCATTTAATAATGTTGTTCTCTGAGTATGTTTTGTTTTGAAATACAGCTGGTAAAAAAATAATCAAAGAGTTATTTAAAGTTGATGCAAATTGAATATAATAATTATGATAAAAATAATAATATTATTACAATATGTAAAAATTCTTGGAATTGTCCTTAGTCTGGATGAAAGCTTTCCTTGTAATAATCTAACTAAATCCTGTCTCCTGTCAGAAATGAATTATTATCCAACCTCACATTACCCAGGATGATGTTATCTAGCCTTCACTTGGTTCAACTTTAAAAGTCTGTATCGTAATTAACAATCACTCACTTCCAAGCGGAGCAGTAACCATCTTTATCGCTCATTATTTCCCTCCTCATGCGCCAAAGCAATGTCAGAACGAATAGAAACTAGACACAAACAAACAGGCATCATCATCATCATATTCGAGCTCGTAACATTTTGGTAGCAGAATTTGCAGCCTTCCTTCCGTACGCTACTGCCATTGCCAGTGAGACGCCTCACCCATATGCATAAAGTACTTATCACTCCTGTTATTGCGATACCTTGAAATTGGTAACTTTCCCACACGGTTTCTCTGGTGGCCGGTGGCAACAAGCAGCCGACACAGTAGAAGTAGACATTAAACTGATTGTTATAACTGAAAAAACTAAAAACTTATAATAAAAACCAGCCACAGAACTCCCATTAGCCGGTGTGCCTCGCATTACTGCAATTATATGAGCATCCATTTTTTGATGGAGGAATGGGAAATGGATGGGGGAAAGACAGTTGGCTGCTGCGGGAGAAGATCACGGGTGGTTTGTTTTATGATTTCCAAGCTCCAGGGTTCGGATGATGAACGGAAATTAATATGATCAGCATGTGGAAAAGACTACGTAATTCCAGGGGGAGGGAGAAGAGAAGGGAAAAGAAACATTCAACATGGAAGGAATAAACATACATTGACAATTAAAATATAACGCAATACGACCTAACGATGGGCCAGAATGGGTGTCTGAGATGTTTGATTGCTGTACATCTGAATAAGGCAGCAACGGTTTTTTGGGTCGGGTATGCGACCGAAGGGGAATGGGGAAAAGGGGGATAAAATAAAAACTTTATTATTTTAAACATCTCGTCTCTTCTCCCCACCTCTCATCGCCCCATGTGTGTCCGCACCGCATCAGTTCATTTATTTCTATTAATGTCTGGGCTGCTGCTGGATGCCTTCGGTACCTTCTACTGGGAGCTCACCTTAAAAAGGAATAATGCCATGAGGCGGGACCAACCGGCGGTTCGGAGTAGTCATATGTATGTTGCTCGTTACATTATTATGGGGCCGTTTGTCTGGCATACCCGCCGAGACGGTCCGCAACCTTTTGATATGTGGCCTAAAACGAAAACTTCGATAATTAACATAAAGTCCGCGTCCGCTGTGCAAAAATTTCGAATTGCCTACCGCACAGCATTGCTGTGGCCGAGTTTGTAGGATCTTCGCCCCTGCGGCCGCTTTGTGCATAATCTCGGCTGGTGTGAATATTGTTACACACTCGGCTGAAAAATGATCTCCTCTAATAACTGATCCGGTTTGTTTGGGAGGAAGCTTTGGGATTGTTTTTTTTAATTTTCGTTCCCCTTCCTGCTGTTTAAAGTTCTTCACTCAGAAAATGACACCAAACATCACTCAAACCCCCCCGGTATCGTATCCCAACCCCTTAACGGGGTAGCGCATGTCCACGAAAAGGTGGCCCGAAAAGTGACAGGACCCACCGAAAATAAAGGCCCATCGCGATCACGCCGGCACGGGAAGGAAGTTTTATTTGATTTATTTTTATTGTTATTTTTATTTCATTCATTTCAATTTGATTTCCGACCCGGTCCGAGCGTGCGGTAAGGCTGGTGGCAGGGTGGCCGCAGGTTTTTCCCGATATGGGGCGCAAACGGTTGGACATTTTTACGAGCTGAGATTCGGTGTCCGCGGACCAAAACTGAAGCAACCTGGACGGATGGCATCATCGTACACTCGCATTATGAGATATTGAAACCAATAATGCCAAGAATTGACGGACGAACACTATCGGGCGCACGATGGCTTTCCCAATGGTTTCTGTGTATGTAAGGGTTTTTCTGTTTTATTTGCTCGATTTTTCTTACCCACCCGAATGCCGTCGTACCATTTGGTTTGATTAAATACGCGCTTCGTATTCATTTTATTATCACCGCTCGACCGCGAGCAGCTAAAGTGATTTCGAAAATGGATGGATTCGACGAAATGTCAGTGCATGCATAGGGGTTAGTTTTCGAAATTAAAACCCCAACCGACCGACCTTCATTCGGCTGCGAAGTGATAATAAATAAAATTTTAGATAATCATTAAAAATCATTTAACTCGATCTTGTGTCTTGTTTTTTTCTTCTTTCGTTTAGTTTGATTCTTTGTTTCAGACATTCGAAGAAGTTGGATTGGCATCATAAAATGGGTTCGATCTTCTTTGATGATCGTTACATTGGATCGGAGAGCTGATGGATGGATAATTAAAACTTAAGCAAAAACAACATTAAATCCTTCCTACTTTGTTGCCCATTTGCGCTCGAAAAGATTGATGTCTGTATGACACAGGGTTTTGGGAGATTAATTTTAGAATTGTTTTTAACAGTGAGGAATCGCATCCACCGATATATACGAACGCAAGTAGAACTGCAGAAGATGTAGATAGTGGAATCCGCATCTCATATAACAATATACAAAGCTCATATTCATTCTGAGTTATTAAAGACACTTCCCTAACCACCATATAAATAGTTGCAACCAAAGGTACTTTGGGAATATATTAAAAAACTTCCTCAAAACACATATTAAATATCTTGAAGTGATGTAGTTTGATTAAGGCGGGGATGAGATAAATTCCTGGCAGACTTAATATGAGAAAATGTTATCAGCCTCAAATCTAAAGTCAAAGAAGACTTACTTTGGGATTTTCAAATAGGAATAAGAAAGGTATGTCACGCTCCGCTATCGCAGCGGTTCACTGGCCGAGCTGATAACGGCGCTGGTCTTCAAAACTCTCCGAGGTTGAAATCCCACTCAGACCTTCTCTCCTACACATGATCGATCTGTTGCGGCTAATTTGAGTCATAGAATCCAGAAATGGCAGGCCAAGACCTCCCAAGGATGGAAGTGACATAGAAGAAAAAGGAGAAGATAAGAAATGGAAAAGAAAAATTTATTTTCCCTATCAAAATTGGAACAAAAATCTTAAAATTCTATTTAAAACTTAAGTAAAATATGAAACTTATTCGAGTTCCTGAAGAAAGAAACGCTCTATAACAAAGCAAAACAGCGCCCTAGTAGCAGAAACCTGAAATGATCTTCTTGACGCCCGAAGATCTTCGGTCGATTTGCCTAATGTGACCGTCTAATTCAATTAGTGAAAGAACCCCCGGCGTGCCAGAATCCATCCACCCGTGGACTCGATTGCGGATGATTCGCTTTGTATGGCGGTTCAACATCTCCCCTGGCAGTCGTTCCCAACGGTAAACGGTAGCGTATCATCTCCCGGCAGGGAGTCAGCTGTAAAATTATGAATTGAATACATTACCGGTCCCGGTCCCTGGGATTCCCGGCGCGTTGTGAATGAAGTGATCCACTCACCAAGTTATTTTTTGTGGGTTGCTTTCTATCGTTTGGATGACTTTCAAATGGAAGGAATGTGTTCTTCGCATCCTTAGATGGCGAATTCGCGGGTTAGAATTCGTACCTCTCGAAGTTCGGTGAGAACATTTGAAACCATGGGAACGCCAACGCATACCGGTGTTGATCCTCTCGATCAAAACGGTTGACGATTGAAATTAAACGATACGCGAACGTGGTGTGGAACCGGCCAGCGATCGGTGTCCATCGATGTGACGTGATATACAGGAAGCCATAAAACACACCCACACGGTACACACTGGCCGCTCGCTCGCGCAAAGGGAAATGTGTCCAGGCGAATTATTTGCTGAAAACATGATTGCTAATTCAATAAAATATTATAAATTATTAAACTGGCAACCAAACTGACGGTCCCGTGTGTGCCGTCCCTTGGTCCGGGTAGTTGCGTTGAACAGCGTGCAGACTTCAACACCTTCCAACGGTGGTGAGACGCGAAATGAAGGAATCGAAGTGAAAGAAAAATGTGTGACCATCGCATCCTGCAATCGGGAATCGGGACGAGACTGCGACGTTAATCGTTCACACCAGCCCGTACGTTCGCCACCTTCGCTTCAGGTGCATATATTTTATCTGAATTATATCGTCTACGGTTACCAGCCCCGGCAACGATACGCCATTCGAGGCGAGGTGTTCGCATACGCTGAGCCACGGTCCGATAGGCGTAACGCTTCGTAAATCATCATTAAATATTATATTTTGAGCGTTTCCTTTTGGTTCGTGGTGCACCAATAAGATGCACCGGGTCCGGGTGCGCCCCGGATCGCCATTTCAGATGCAACTCGCGATTGTCGAGGTGCATTGGATCGATCGTACCGAAACCACGGATCGGACGGATCGTGGCAAAACAGAAACACGGAACGTTTATCGCTTGCACCTCATCAGTATCGGCTTCATTTTCACTGGAAGTAAATGACAGGACCGAGGTTTCGGAATAGGCTTTAAAGCTGTTTAAATAAATGTAACGTCGATCTAGGGCCATCACGATAATAAGCATATACGATCGGGCGGGTTTGGGTACGAGAGGGATGGTTTGTTTTATGTCACGAGCAAACGACAGACTTCGGCACCGGGGTTGATGGCATGTTGAGCGATGCGGTACCAACAATACCCGACCGGTTGCCCGATGGCGTCCAGGCCGGCGTATGTAACAATATTTTTTAATTGTCTAGACTCGAGACAAATGAAATAAACAAATCCCATCGAACAGGTACGAGTGCGGTCGGTGCCAACCGGGGCCGCGACCTTTCTAGATCGGGGCGGGAAAAGCAGATATAACGGATTTTACTACTCCCCGGAGGATTGGATGCGCACGAAGGAGCAACTAGTTTCTTGGAGCTGCTAGTAAAGGGTTCTTTTATTGCAACAATTATTTAATAGTACAAGAAAATCGTACAGGAGAGAAAGAAGATGTTAGAATTAATTCCAACCATCCAGTGGATAATTTTCCAAGGTTCACTGCAGCTCACACTTTCCCAGCTCATTTAATCTCACTATCAAAGTTGCTACTCAATGCTCCCCAACTCACCTGTATTTCTGGAGAGCAAAGTAACCATAGCAACGGTCGAACGGAGTTTACACCATCTTGAAACGTGCGTCTACTGTCGATTGCGTTTACAACCCCCAGATACAGTTCTCTCGCTCGTTCGAAACCAGCAGCAGTAGTCTAGTTGTGTTAGTAGGGTCAAACAGTCAGCAACGTTCGTCGACGGCAATCGTCTCACCCCACCCCGAACGGTGGAAAGACGAAGGTAATTTATTTGATTTTTTATTTTGGCTACCAAATTTATTTGACGTAATGAATTTGGTTTAATTGAATTTCAAATTTCTAAATTTCAAACAATTTTTTCTTCAAGATTAATGTCTTACCAATGGCATACGGACGTACACACATACACACACACCAACCATTCCACGAAAAGGGGATCGAACGGGTGGGAAATGGTGGAGAGATCAGGTGAGAAAGGAATATGACCTCCGGCAGTCGCGTCCGAAGTACACGGTTCACGATTATTCTGTTCCTTGGCTCCGAACTTTGAATTTCTCGATGCTCCTTGTCTTTCGCTCGCTCGCTTACTGGACCTCATTTATGTTGGAATCAACCGAGTTGTGGGAAATAGGGATACCTCCAGGGGATGAGAGGGTTGGTAAAGAAAAGGGAAGGGGGAAATATTCTTTCGGTTTTAATTAGTCTCTAATCTTTGCGCGCATGATGTAGACTGCGAATGGTAGAAGAACAAAAACAAAACCAAAAGAAACACCGAGCAATGGAGATGGAAGTAATGCTTGTTAGTTACCTGGCGTCCTGCTCCGGTACGGCACATGGGGGTTTACCGAATTCCGAATTTTGTACGCGGCCCCCCTGTACGGGAGTGTGTGGATTAAAATAACTTCTGAAATAAGAAGAATCTCCCCACCGCCACGGAACGAGATTAATCGTCCGAAACCGGCCGATCGATACGACCGGACGCCATCTTTACCGTCTCCCGGCAGTGTGGCGCAATGGCGAAAGAGGGTGAAACTTGTAAATAAATATGTCGATGGCCGGTTAGCGTCGGGAATTATTATAACAAATGATAAATTTAATTGTGTTAAATTATTCACTCGCACCTTGCAGTTGCAGTTGGCGGGATTGGTGTTGGTGTGGGCCGATTCACGCACACACGGCCGGGCGGGAAATGGTGTGTGGTAAATCAAAGGGTAATTTTTTATAAAAATATGATCTGGATTGTATCAGCGTCGTGCGTACGTTTTCGCTAGGAAATAACCACGGTACGAACCGGAGCACGTTCTCACACTTGCATCAACGGGTTTTCGGCGTAATTCGGTAAATATTTATCCCCGCACTAGCGCATAAACATCGATCTTTGACGGACAGATCTTTATAACTTCGTCCCGTCCGTACCGTCCACAGCTTCACATCAAAGCTCACCACCGAGCGCTAAGCAGCGTGAAGTGTGCTGTCCGGGCTAACATACTTTTCTTCCCGTGGAAAAGTGTTTGATTTCCAAATGATTTGATGAATCAACACTTGGGCTGCTGTCGATCACGGATCGATGTTTAAACATTCTTCACCAAATTCATCCAATTCATCGATTAACGGAAAGCGCTCGCGCGATCACTTTCGCAATCGTGCCAGCTTAAGCGCGAACGCGCGCCACTGTACCACTTGCGCAACGCGCACCGATAATGGAATGAATATTAATATTCCATCATTTTCTTCCAATCCGCTCCGGAATGGAGGTTCATTTCTGCCGATTAGTCGCATACGTTTTTTTTGTTCACCTTCTGTTATTTTAGGGGGGTTTTCACCCCACCACAAAATGTCTTGTGCGACATTAATACGTTTATGCTAACATAGCGCTACTTAACGAAATGACAGTCTTATCAGGGGGTCGTGCCATGATTTCACCGCCGAGGTTGAAGCTTTCAGATCACTGTTTAAGTAGCTGCTTACCGATTTGGATGCGGAGCTTTGAACCCAAACCGTCTCCCTTTTCCCTCCCAACACATAACCCCCCCCCCCCCCGGGGGAAGGGGTTGTGAAACGAACCCGTATCTTCGTATCCCGCCAGTGCTACTCATTATGCCAACAAATATTGATTTTCGCGGTCGATTTGTGAGTGTTTTAGATTATCATTTTTAATTATCTTGTCCGTGCCGCCATGTCGAGAGTCAAACCGCTCCGCATGGGGGGGGAAAAATAAGGCTATCGGAATCATATCCGCAATTGGATGTTGGATGTCGGGTGGTTGGGTTTTTGCTCTGTTTTTCTTTTCTTCCTTCCCTGTGGTTGGTTTTGGAGTTTTATGAGCTGGATGCTGGATGTGTGTCGGGTGTCGTTTTATGAGCAGATGCCATGACGCTGCTAAGTGGAGGATCGGAACGTTTATAGGTGGCCGGAATGCAAATCATTGTTCGCAGTCGAAATGGACCGAACCTTACACAACTTTCAATGACGCACACGATAACCTGTGAAAACTGATCTGATTTGTCCAATGGAATATTTTTCTATTCAAATGTGAGTGTTACAGCGATTTCATATTTTTCGAGGATATTATTCAATGCAGGAAAAGAAGGCGCTAGTGTAAATTTGATCAAAGAAATAATAATTTGTTTATATTTATTTTTCGGATTTTGTAAGGAAAATCTCTGGAGAAGATTATCATTAGAAAAGGTAGTTAATAGTAGTGGTAGTGGGATAAAATAGAATTGAAATGCGGACATTTTAAATTATTTATAATTTTTACAATGATTGTGTAAGCTGCAGCTCTTAATTATTTTTGGGATGACTAAAATAAATCATTCAAAAAAATCTTTCGATGGACCGCTACTAGAATACTATCTGGACAGTTCTTCATTAGCAGGGACTGGCAATCCGGTTGCAAGATTAAATAAGCCATCATACTATTAAAAAACATAATTTAAAAAGTTTTGCTTTAGAAGCAAGATTTATTGCTAAAATATCAAAAGTTTTTCTAGGAACATGTTGATCAAGACCGAAGCTAATTCGATCATTCGAATCCAGGAATTCTCCTTTCGGCAAGGAAGTAAAATAATTATTAGGCAAAAAAGTCTTCCATAATTAGCTAAGTCGTTTACATACAAAGAACAATATGGATAATGGTCCTGATAGTAAACTTCTTTAAAGACTCTTTCAAAAAATAAAATTCTGCCTTTACGACATCCTTTCAAAACATGTCAACAATCGAATAACTCTCAACCGTTTTCTCTGTCGACTGTTCTGTAAACGTAAACCGCTTATCATGAACAGATGGAAAGATTTTTGAAATACTTTAACTGTTTACACAATGTCCGCTTGGTGTCCCAACGTGCTCTGGTAGTTTTTGGACTCTATCTACGGATTAGTAGCGAGTGGAACATAATAACGCTTATCTTGAAATGAATTTTCATTAAGTCGAGCGCTGTCGGTGGATATAGTGGCCGTGCGCAAGGTCCCCCGACAAAGGAAGGTTAGGAATGTGTTTTCTCGAATTTTAATTGAATATGAATATTACGAAATCCAGCACTGTCTCCACGGAAAGGAGATACTGTTGATCGTCAGTCGCCATTCGGAGCCTTGAGCCGGCCTTCACCGGTTTCGGTGGGGGGGAAGATTAGAACGTGTCACCATTTCTCCTGAACCGTTTGTAACCACACATCAGAAGACGATTTGCTACAAATCATCATCCTCTGCTCCCTTCCCAGGCGAAGCAATTTAACACACACGCTTCTCGACTTTACGAGAATTAATAGTCCTGATGTCGATAAAGCCCACTCCTCGGTCCACGGCCGGGAAAGAATATGCTGCTTCCAACCGATCAGGGGAACCGTACCGTCTCGGACAACCAGAGAACAAAACTTAATTAGAGCTTTAAAATATTCAAACCAAAAAATACAAAAACTCCCCTCAGCACGATCATGTCGTTTGCCGTCCGACAGAGCGACAATTTCGAACCGCATCGATCGATTCGAACCGATCAGCAAATACCATCGGCGCATCGTTAAGAAGCGGGAGAAGGAAATGATCTTCAAATCGGTTTTTTTCTGGTTCCTCTTCCTTGGCGAGAGTGTGTGTCCACCCCGTCCCCTCCTCCTCTTATAGGCACGAAAGTGTCACCGAAAAATGGTGTAAAGTGTGAAGCGGTAAAATATGAAACCCGAGAACCGCTGAACCGAAAGATCGCGCGCGAACGATCTCGGAAGATTGTTTGTTTGTTTGTCCGACCGCCGATCGAATGGGAAGATCTTCTTCTGATGTTTGGAAGCGGGGTTTTTTTTCTACCACAATATTCGAAGATGGAATGAAATCCTTCCATCCCACCAATTCCGCACACAAAGGTGGGCGGTACTCTCGCTTTCATATTTCAAATTGTCATCGAACACTTGTGGGAATGTTTGACTTGCGGGAGATCGATCCTTTTGCATCGGTGATGCCGATGCTGGTAGATGTGGTTTTCTTTCTTTCTTTTTCCGTTTCCCCAAAGGCATTTTCTTTTCCTTCTCCCTCCCTTCTGCGACACCACCACCCCCTTTCGAACGCAGCGGGTATTTGCTCTTTTGAATGGGAATCGCACCGTAAAAGGGAAGTTAATCATCGATCAGTTCGCAGCATGGGGCGTGCGCGTTATGTCGCACGTAGCGGGTGCGTTTGTGGTTTCGGTTGGGAGTTTTTTTTTTTTT
>KB664277.1:5836143-5902348 GCA_000349025.1 Anopheles minimus
GGTAGTTAATAGTAGTGGTAGTGGGATAAAATAGAATTGAAATGCGGACATTTTAAATTATTTATAATTTTTACAATGATTGTGTAAGCTGCAGCTCTTAATTATTTTTGGGATGACTAAAATAAATCATTCAAAAAAATCTTTCGATGGACCGCTACTAGAATACTATCTGGACAGTTCTTCATTAGCAGGGACTGGCAATCCGGTTGCAAGATTAAATAAGCCATCATACTATTAAAAAACATAATTTAAAAAGTTTTGCTTTAGAAGCAAGATTTATTGCTAAAATATCAAAAGTTTTTCTAGGAACATGTTGATCAAGACCGAAGCTAATTCGATCATTCGAATCCAGGAATTCTCCTTTCGGCAAGGAAATAAAATAATTATTAGGCAAAACAGTCTTCCATAATTAGATAAGTCGCTTAGTTACAAAGCACTCTATAGATTATGGTTCCAATAATAAACTTCTTTAAAGACTCAAACAAAAAATAAAATTCTTCCTTTGCGACATCCTTTGAAAACATGTCAACAATCAAATGACTCGCAACCGTTTTCTCTGTCGACTGTTCTGTAAACGTAAACAGCTTATCATGAACAGATGGAAAGATTTTTGAAATACTTTAACTGTTTACACAATGTCCGCTTGGTGTCCCAACGTGCTCTGGTAGTTTTTGGACTCTATCTACGGATTAGTAGCGAGTGGAACATAATAACGCTTATCTTGAAATGAATTTTCATTAAGTCGAGCGCTGTCGGTGGATATAGTGGCCGTGCGCAAGGTCCCCCGACAAAGGAAGGTTAGGAATGTGTTTTCTCGAATTTTAATTGAATATGAATATTACGAAATTCAGCACGGTCTCCACGGAAAGGAGATACTGTTGATCGTCAGTCGCCACTCGGAGCCTTGAGCCGGCCTTCACCGGTTTCGGTGGGGGGGAAGATTAGATCGTGTCACCATTTCTCCTGAACCGTTTGTAACCACACATCAGAAGACGATTTGCTACAAATCATCATCCTCTGCTCCCTTCCCAGGCGAAGCCATTTAACACACACGCTTCTCGACTTTACGAGAATTAATAGTCCTGATGTCGATAAAGCCCACTCCTCGGTTCACGGCCGGGAAAGAATAGGCTGCTTCCAACCGATCAGGGGAACCGTACCGTCTCGGACAACCAGAGAACAAAACTTAATTAGAGCTTTAAAATATTCAAACCAAAAAATACAAAAACTCCCCTCAGAACGATCATGTCGTCTGCCGTCCGACAGAGCGACAATTTCGAACCGCATCGATCGATTCGAACCGATCAGCAAATACCATCGGCGCATCGTTAAGAAGCGGGAGAAGGAAATGATCTTCAAATCGGTTTTTTTCTGGTTCCTCTTCCTTGGCGAGAGTGTGTCCCCTCCTCCTCTTATAGGCACGAAAGTGTCACCGAAAAATGGTGTAAAGTGTGAAGCGGTAAAATATGAAACCCGAGAACCGCTGAACCGAAAGATCGCCTGCGAAGGATCTCGGAAGATTGTTTGTTTGTTTGTCCGACCGCCGATCGAATGGGAAGATCTTCTTCGGATGTTTGGAAGCGGGGAGCTTTTTTTTCTACCGCAATATTCGAAGGTGGAATGAAATCCTTCCATCCCACCAATTCCGCACACAAAGGTGGGCGGTACTCTCGCTTTCATATTTCAAATTGTCATCGAACACTTGTGGGAATGTTTGACTTGCGGGAGATCGATCCTTTTGCATCGGTGATGCCGATGCTGGTAGATGTGGTTTTCTTTCTTTCTTTTTCCGTTTCCCCAAAGGCATTTTCTTTTCCTTCCCACTCCCTTCTGCGACACCACCACCCCCTTTCGAACGCAGCGGGTATTTGCTCTTTTGAATGGGAATCGCACCGTAAAAGGGAAGTTAATCATCGATCAGTTCGCAGCATGGGGCGTGCGCGTTATGTCGCACGTAGCGGGTGCGTTTGTGGTTTCGGTTGGGAGTTTTTTTTTATTTGGTAGTTGTTGTCATATGTTTGTTTGTTTTCTTGCCAAGAAGCGAAACATCGCATCCGTGGGACATGAACTGGACCATCCCGGACTTGGGTAAACATGGGGGTCAGTGTTCAGCGTGAAGACAGGTAGCAACGAACAGCGATTTTGCATTCTACTGTCTTTGTCCTCGGACAGCCACAAATCATTTTTCGCAACGAGATCATCCGGCCGGTGCTGGTGCGAAGCGATTCTGATTCTGGTTAGTGTCGGGCTGATGTTTGTCCTTCGATTGTGTTTCTGGGGATTTCTGCACCGGAATGTTGGTGCATTTTTTGCGAAACATTGTCTTCGCTTCTGAATATGATTTCGTTTGGATGATTCATGGGAACGGTGGACTTTTCGGAGAGACCTTAAGCTTTCATAATGCTTCAATATATTGTTTTAATGAACACGTTTCTAAATTCAGGCCATCCTTGAGCAGGAACCATGCTAATTTTCTCTGCATTCAATTTTAATGTATTTCCAGCAGTAGCTAGGGCTTCTTCCGAATACATTAAAAATATTCTTCTATCAAACATATAAACCTCACATTTAATTATATGAAAAAAAACTCATATGATCCCACCAGCCAACTTTGAAAGTCTGGACTAAAAATATGAAAAGGAATAACCCCCATTCACCCACCGAAATACATTCACCGAACATTCAATCGTAAAGTTTCGGCATTCCATTTATGCCGACACAAAATATGAAAACAAAACGTTGGTGATAAAATATGAAATCAATTTTTTGAAGGCAAAAAGGAGAATATTCCTTTCCCTTTTTGGATGCCAGATGGGTTGACGGATAAGTATTGAAATTTAATAAAAGTTAAGGATTAAATAAAAATTTTAATAAAATTGATAATTGTCCTAATTATGTGAGTTAGAATAAGTCGGTAAAAAAAAAATTTACTCCTAAAATTAAACACATATTTCCTTCGTGGGAAACGCATCCCACCAACTGGTTGCAGCTGCACCATGCACTCGATCATTGCTAGCATGCGTCACGGTTGCGTTTCTTGCGTTTGGCACTGGCCGAAAAGTTGCATTGCGTGCCATTTCATTCCTTCCTCGACGACGAAAAAAAAAACACAACCGTCACCAGATTGTCTTTGCAGCCAGCAACTAGACAGTGGAGTAGACAGTATGGGAGGAAACGCACGCATGCTATAAAAAGGCGAGAAATATATCACTTGCAAACGAGATGAATGTTCTGCGAGGGAATTGTTTCGATCTCTGTCGCTCGATTTCGATTTATACCACCTATACCCGGCCAGATCGAAGTCACCAGGCATCTACCGACGATTCATGTAGCGGCTCCCAGCATCCCAAGGACGTATCGTTGGTTAGCTGCACGGGTGGGAGATAGAAGGGAAAAAGGAGTTGGAGGGCCGGTAGACATACTATGCTCATTCTTAGTCACATTTTATTCACTTCTGACACTTTGTTCGCTGCTTTGCTGTTACAACAGGCAGAGGAAGGTAAAAAAACGCGGTATCCTACTCACTTACTGCTTACTGCCGTTTGTGGTTGTGGCTCTTTTTCTTGCTCCCGTGTTTCCATTTTCTTTTACCGTACTACCGTGCTTACCCCATGTCCGCCACCCGTTTGGCATTCGACATCATTGGCCCAACATCAAAAACCCCTTTTGCGACATTTTCCATCCTTCCATCGCAGGGTGGAGAAGCAACGCTCGGGAAAGGTATTTGGTGCGATTTAAAAGATTTATAATACTTCAAATTTCTCGAGGCAACGGTTTGCTGCCATCCTTCCGTCCCGCTCGAAAAGGTGGGCACCCTTTCTCAATACCCGCTCCCGGGAGTTTCCCGGACTTTTGAGGGTTGTGTTTTTCATAATCGACAATATTTTATACTCGCTCGCTTCACGTTTGCACATTTGATTTTGTGGTGCCTCATTTTTCGGTTAGCGTAGACCAAGTCCCTAAACCGTCATCGATGTCCTTGCCGCTAATACGTGGTGGACAACGGTAGTGTTGAAAGTCGCGGTTGACTGACAACTACTTCAACCGACCGCTTAACGAGGATCGCAACGATGCATGAACAGCGGGCCAATCAGTTGTCAGCTGTACCTTCAGCAAGTCGGTACAGGTCCGGCGGAATGGAAAACGAGTCGCTTCCATACTCGCGGCCACACTCACACACACTCAGTCCATCTTCCGGGGGAAGCGCAGAACATCAATCGATTGATCACGCTATCATGCTTTCGTTTGTCACCTTCACCGGGTGCACATGGTAGACACCGCAAACGATGATGTCCCGCAATGAACTTGCATAAATGATCGTCACCTCGTCGCTGCAGTTGATGAAAGAGGAAGGAACGGATTGTGTGTGTGTGTGTTTTTCCTCCACTTCATCCTCCCCTCCCTCCCCTCTATTCCTGTGAACCACAAACTGCCGCAAAACTTCGTAAGATTTGTGATTATTTCTTTTTCGTGCTTGTGGCTTTTCCCGCCACCTAAATGGACTTTCTCAGGCAAGGTTGAAAGCTTGGCAAAAGGATGGATTGGTTTCTTTTTTTTGTGCTATTTGTTGTTGCTGCCAGCTTTATTATAATTTGCAAACCGAAGGGAACTACACCGAATACCTTTTCTGGATTCTTTCATCCTGTGCGCTCACACCTCCACCTTGGGAAGATGGCCTTTGGTGGCTTTGGGATGCACTGTTTTTTTTAATATATGCGAAAAGTGTTAATGAGTTGTCGAAGACCATTTGCGAGATATGTTTGCTGCTGTTGCACAGTAGCACAGTGAGGAAAAATATTATTAACCTATTTTTATACCTCCAAGAAGTGAAAGAAAATATCAGAAAGGTATCGGGAAATAAAAATTATTCCTATTTTTTTACCATTTTCTAGCTCAACTGTATAAAAATTAATTTATTCTAATTTTTTATTGAACTATACAAATTTTGACCATTAACTCCACACTCCAATTCCACTGTTCCCGATCGACCGTTTCCACGTGATCGCACTTTACGCCACCGTTCAAAAACGCATGCACGCGGCGAAAGAGGCACATGAGCGTTGCCGGAAAGTGGTTGCCCGATAAACGAATGGCTTCCTTACTCACCTTCCGCGAGTGATCAAACATAATTTTTAATATATTTTATGGCTTTAATTAGTCGCCGGGCTGTTGTTTTTTTTTCTCTCTCTCTCTCTCCCCTCTCTTTGTGTTCCCCATTCGATGCAAACAGTTGCATTCAGTCTGCGACAATCGGCTGCTGCAGTTGCTGCTGATCGCAAATTTTGCTTTGCTCGTGCATTTTACGACCGTTTTGCCGTTTGCTGGCCGCATAAGGTCTGATGCTGCCTCCATTCTGCTTTATCTACAAATCGCGTCTCGTTCCAATAATAATAAGTTTATTTTAATAAATAACATGCAACAACGCCATCGAAATGGTGGCGACGGTATGCGATGCGTCGATCTTCGATGGGTGTTTTGGGGTGTTTGGGTTGGATGGTTTGCTGTATGGTGAGGGGTAGGAGGTTAACAGCGGGAGCAGAAAGATGGCAGTGAAAGACAGAGATTATTTCAACACATCCGAAGGCTTGAGAGCATCGTTGCAGAAGAATTTCCAATTCTTCTTTCATGAAACATTGGGATGTTGGGTTTTCTGTTTTGTTTTCGTTTCATTATAATTTATTTTGAATTAATAATTTTATAGAAAAACTCTTTAAAGATACTTTAATTTACAAAATATGAAAATTTTAAAAATATCCTCAACTCGTGTCATACTGGATCTCCAGAGACACTAAGTATCTTCAAACCTGATTCCTATTCAATATTTATACACATGTTCCAAAAAAAAAGGAATCCCAAATCAGTATCAAATTCCAGATGAATGGAATAAAAACGATTTCTCGTACGAGACATTCTAGCTCGTCACATTTCCTCCGCCGGAAAGCCCGGTGGAAAACCGCACACACACATCACCCGGAACCCCTTTTCCATTCAAGTGCTGGTTCTAGTAAAGCGTCTGAAAGGTCGCGTCGCGTGCGGGAATAACAAGGATCCGGACGACATACAACACCGTACGGCACATACGTGTGTGGAAAAACAAGAAAATTGGCTCTTGGGGTTTTGGTGCGAGGGCAGGATATTCAATTTGATTTGAATAATATAGCAGCGAAAATATAACATGAAACGTCCATAAAGTTGCTGCGCTCTCCTTGAATATGTCACGCATGATAGCGCCTGATTGACATAAAATATTGATCCTGCCTAATGCTGAAGGACACATACGGAGTGTAAGTTTGATGCGAGCATCTGATATCACCGCAACTTGGAGGTTTTTCGAATTGAAAATCAGGAAAAGATACTGAATGAAAAAAAATATTCAAAAGGATAAAAACGCACCGTGGTATGATTTATTTGATTTGGTTTTGATCATTTCTGAACCCGATGGTCGTTTGGTTGAGGGTGGTTGTATGATATTGGAAATTTGATAAATAAACGAACGCGTTTTTTTTTTTTTTGTTCACCAATAAAGTGCTGCGAGACGCTTCATTTACATTCTCATCAATTTTTCATTCAAATGTGAAAAACTTTGGACACTTTCTCGTTTTCCAAGAATAAAAACGGAAGAACATAAATTGCACTTACAAAGAAAATTCATTTCCATGAGTGGCTCAATGATTTTCGTGCTACTCTCGTCTGCTTGATCGAAATTAAATCGCTTAATCATACCGAAAATAATTAATGAATTCCAACAAAAAGGAACCATACCTGAAAAAGAATGACTTCGGTATGGGAAAAAGAAAAAAACCCAACATCCACCCATCCTAGCGGACAGGGGTTTTTCCTTCTCTTGAACGCTTTTCTTTTGCTTTCATCTACTCCACCAGGATACTGGATGCTTTGTTGCTGAATTCTGGCCATAGAAGAGAAAAAAAGGTTAGCCATATCGCATCCGTATCAAATTCGTTGGAAATTACGATGGACAATGGACAGCCGAGCAGCCGCGTTAATCTATTCCAAATGAGTAATTTATTTACTCGAACGAAATTATACCATTAATTTTACCCTGCTTTGCTGCTGCAGTGCGTGGAAAATCCCGGTAAAGCGAAGGGAAAACGCTCGTTCCAAGGATGAGAAAATGTAGCAGGAGTTGGTTTATTTTTACCTCACTACAATTCGTGTGCCCTCTCACAATGTTGTCGGAAGGTTCGAGGATGGTGAAAAGGATACACTGCTACGCATTTCCAGCTTTTCCCCCCACGCTTAGAGGGGTTTCTGGAATGGAAATGTCTCGTGGCGACTATTATCATCAGTTTTTGGTATTCTGTTTTTTTTTTGCTTGCCCGATGTGGAGATTGATTCTAGAGGGAGCCGTACATCAATTTCTTGTCGAGTCGGCATCCCAGTAGAGTATCTTCTTCAAAAATACTGCAAGAGAAAAACAAAAAAAAACCATTCCTTTTTTCCCATTGTAAGTGAGAAAAATCGGTGGAAGAGATTTTTTATTCCTAGAACGAGACGAACTTTAAACGACACCGGATGACACATTCATCCCCAGAGGGATGAGTGGGGTTGGTGGAGGTAGTTGAACCTAGCTGCTTCGGGGTTAGCTTCGTTTTGCTTTATTGTTGAATTTCACGCTTCTCGATGACAGTGGCCCTGATTTTTTAGATGAATTTCCTTTTCCCAGCATCAGGAAAAGAAAAGAAATAAGACGGGAAACCTTCACCGAGCCAATCACCCCAAAGGAAACTCGGGCGCTGGTGTGTCCCAAGGTGTTCCATTGCTGTCGATAAATCATATCCAAATAGGCCCACCAGAGTGTCGGAGTGACTGTCTCGATGGATATCGCCAAGGGCAATCCATTCAAATTCGCATGATCAATCTAGCAAAATCGACTCGGTCGTCGATTATTTTTTCATGCTCCCTGTCAATCATGCATCCTTTCCCCGTTGTCCTTCACATGGAGCGGGAAAATGGTACCTCATCATCATTCAACCTACAACATGTGTCACATTATGCGACTAGAGGTGCGTTTATACGCTAGCGGGTTTCACATTTCATAAGGAAGATTGATAATGCACCCGAATTGTGGGACCTCGGTTTCGTGACATTGTCACGAGCTTATTTTGCTTCTTCATTTAAAGGCACCTTCCAGCGAAAGGGTGCGATAACATCCCGGTGCCACCAGCAAATCACGACTTTGCATGAGTTCTCGGTTGAGTTGCCTCGTTGATGGCATCGTTGTTACATTTTCTCGGTTGGGAGGTTTTATTTTTCGTTTTGTTTCCGTACCACAAGAGATGGAGACTTTATTAATGAAAACGTTTATGCACATGATCGTCCATAAATTATCCCCAATGTTCCCGCGAGTCCTGTCGCTGTTTTGGGGTAGATTGTGATTCTTTTTTGTTGTGTGCGAACTTGGGGAGAGCACGAGAACGGTCCAGAATAAATATATTTTTCCACCCCTCATATTCTCTCCAACCCTGCCGAACTATCCAGAAGTTCGAAGTCATTTGCAAGTTATCGTTGGTATTTATTTATTTTCCCAATTTTTACATTTCAGAACGAGTTGGTCAGGGGCGTGCAAACAACATCCCTTCGCTACACCCCCGACGAAGCAAAAAAAAAAAGCGGAATTAACAGAAGAATACACAAAAAGGTAGAACTAAAAGAGAATCCTTCCCATTATAGGTGTATGGTTTTATTCGGAAACTGTTTCACTGTTGCATTTTATTCGTACCATTTCTACCAATATGTTTCGTTTTGTTGGTTTGTGCTCCAACCGATTGGTAGAAAAACCAAAAAAAAACCATCCGAAATGGGGAAGCAAACAAATGGATAAAAACTGGCAGACCTCGGGAACCGGCAACAAAAAATGGCCTTTAATGAGACTGCTCATTAAATTACTATCTGATAACAGTTACACATTTTCCGGGCACACGGTACAATCGGCAGCTGCTCGTTTCTCTCACCCCCAATCTACCCCAAAAGTGGTCGGTGAACGATGGTTGCTAAAAGGATGATCGCTAAAGCAGCAGCATAAATATGTTATGGTGAGTTTTTATTCCCTTTTCAACGCCTGCTAGAGCGTATGAGGGGTGTGTATGGAAAATGAGTTGGAGAGTGGAGCAACACAAAAAAAAAACAGAGAAACAACCCCCCGAGGGATGGCTTTTAGGCATGATCCATGACATCAGCATAACCGATTGCGATCGGTAGCTGACTTCGGGAGTGGACAGCAGGTGAGCGATGAGAGATGTGGGTGCATGCAGCTTGTTGCAAATTTGTTGCATACGGTGGTTTTTTGGTTTTGATTGCGTTGAATGATTTTCCCCAACCACCTGCACGGTGTGATTGGCAGCAAATGGTCAATTATTATTATGCATAGTATACAATGTAGCAAAACCAATATGTAAGCAATTAAATATTGATGATATTCCTGTTTGCAGTGACGATCCAGTTTCATGTTACAAAGCCGCCAATATGGAATAAAATTGATATAAAGCAAGTGCAGATGATGAACCGGATGGAATGGAACACTGAATTCATTCAAGACTTGTTGGCACCGTTTTGAATGAATGAGTACAACAAGCGCCGGAAGGGTAAAAAGGGGTTCGTTTCTTACGCCACGCCGGCACTTTCTTGTTATCCCAAGCGAGGGAAGCTCCAATGGCGCGTTAGAAATAATAAGAATGATGCAAAACCATGGCATGGATGGGAAAGGGGTTGTAAACCCACCTCCTGCACCCGCTTTCCACCCAGCCGTGACCAATGGACGTTCAATTTTCTCTACATACCAGCGCGGCCAGCAATCCCATCCGATCGAGTGAATGAATTCTCCGATGCTTTCGCCATGCTTTTTGGGGAGCTTTGCCTCCTTGGGGGGGAAAAAAGTATCAAATCATGCTTCAACGACTCATTCATAAAATCGAACATTTTCTCACTCAAACACACGTGAATCATTCCCCATTGATGCGTTCGAAGTACGATCAGATTCCGTAGAAAAGATCCCGGTTTCAAGAAGCTTCTCTAATCGAGATGTGTCGGCATTCCTCAAAAACGAAAATAAAAAAAACACAATCTTCCATCGGGCGAAGGAATGTAGAAGCTGCTAGTCAAATGATCATGCCACCCTTCTCATCTAACCGGGTTCTACAGTTGAGCGCACATGGAGACGATCGTACGGGCAGTTTGTACGTACACATAACTGTAGCATGATATGCCGTTTTTTCTCTCTCTCTCTCCCTTTCGGGGTGGTGTTGTTTTGGGTGAAGGAAAAAGCTCTTTCCCCGAGCCGCGCTGAAAAATGTGTAATTTATCGCATTAGTCAAAAAGATTTTTATTAATTTTCGTTTATGTTCCTTTCTTGGGCCCGGGACGAATCGAAAACCGCAGCTACCAGCGTTACACACTGTGGGTTGTAGCCTTTTTTTTCCTTCGTGGTTCAGTTGAATCGGAAATGAGGTTTTTCTTTTCCTGTTTTTCGTTTCGATTCCAACCCGACTTTGAGCCTCGTAACGTTTATGTTCGATCATGCGTAATTTCTCAACGGAATAGCATCAGAGAGAAAAACTCTCAAGCGCCAACCCAAAAGGTAGAAGAAATAGGATAATAAATAGAAACAGAAAAACAAAAAGATCATTTTTTAGGTATTCTGGAATTTCTTGGTTTGGAAAATAGTACCTTTTTCTTGGTCTATTCTACCAAGTCATCCTGTTGGACGTATGGACCCACATTAGGAAACGATAGGAAAGAATTTAATTGATGAATTTTGTGTGAAAGTTAGCTTCCGAATTTAGGAATCTTCTACACATCCGAAATTCGACCACCTCTGACGCAGGGAACCCTATAATTCATCCATACATGAATCACTGGAATATAAGGGAAGCAATGGCAGCGAATAAATAGTTTTCCGCACCCCAAGTGTGCGCAAGTATCACGCTGGACGGATTAGAAATTTGATCCGAACTTATGTACATAATTTGTCACTTATTCAATTAACTGCTGCAGTAGGGCAACTGCTGCTTGCTGTATGAAATCTGAGCCATGTACCAATGGAAATGGGTGTCGTGGAAGTCTAAACCGTGGAAGAAGTGTCACACGGGTAAATAGTGGCAAATTGATACCAGACCTCGTTTGGAGTGTTCTTTCTCCTCCACCATCACCATCGGTAAGCTTATCATCTCCAGGGTCCGGATTCAAAAGGCTTTACGAGACGCCTTGGAAGACGGAAATTGGTGGTTGGGTGTTTGTGTGGAAGAATTAAGGATTTGATTGATCACAGGATTCACGTGAGCAGTATCGAGATTGCGAGGGTTTGTGGTGTAATATTTGTGTATCGCAATTGATGTGTATAAGCAGGCTTTTATTAAATTGCAATGTATTCGATTTATCGCTTGAAGTACGCTGCGGTGCACACTCCCGATCGTGACCAGCATCCATATCTGCCTCGTATTACAATCACCTCACAATAAGCTTATCAGTTCGGTTTTAATGGTCATTTGTTCAGCCAGGCGAAAGTGATACTGCGCTTTACTAATTACCAGCCCTGCGAGCACTCCTTCCCGGACACCCAGGGAGGAGGGATTAGTTCGCATCACACTGGGAAGGAAAATGGCATTGGATTTGCTTTCCTCAAAACCCCATGCCATGCAAATGATGATTAATTCTAGGTAATGAACAACTTCCGAATGATTTACGATACTGGGAATTATTCAGGTGTGCGTGCATGTGTGTGTAATTACACTGATACAATTTTAATAATTCTGCATCGCTCGATCCCGGCAGACTAACGGCATCCATTAGTCTCTCCCGCCCAAAAGGTGTCTATCGATCTATCTCCACCCTGTTTTCCACTTCCTACTTGTATTTTTTGCTTTCGGCAAAACACTCCTGAGCTTACCCGAGCGGAGGCGGTGAATGTAATGCTCCAATTTCTCGGTAAATAATTACGATATTATCTATCTTTATGTTTTATCGTAAATCACCCACATTCGGTCTTAATTATATTTTATTTCCACCATCCCGGGCTGCGATGGATCGTCTTTTTCTTCGCGTTGCTGCTTGAACTCGGAAAGGAAAGCGCATGTTTTGCCATTTGCCAGTCGTCGTCAGTTCGTCGTCGTTTGGTGGTTCGTTGTCTCACATTGGTTCCTTTTTCCTCCCGCTTTTTCCCTAGCAGCGCACCGATAGTTACAACCCCGAAGCATGCTTCTGGAACTGTGCGGAGAGACTTAATGATTTAGTAGGAATTGAGTGCAAGGGCGATGTTCTGCTCAATGTCTGCCAGACTCACTGTATCCGCGTTTGTGCCCTGACAGCTGACGAGGTAGGGGAGGTGGTTGGGAAAACTATTTTACCATCACGGAGAAATATCATTAAATATTGTGTGGCTTTTTCCCGGGGAAATCCCCGATTCCGCGGGTGTCAATTTCAGATGAGTTTATCGTCTTTTTAATAAATAAAACAAAATCAACCTTAAAGTCAATAAGAAAAATCCCCTTATGTAAAGTATGTAATATAAATAAGTACCAAACACATATGAGTGAAACAATTGTTGGAAAAACCAAAGAAAAAAATCAATTCCACTTTATACGAAATGGGAAACGCGTTTTGTCCGCATGATTAACGCCAAATTCATCATGGCTGATCGTTTCGGTTCCGTCAATGAGGGTGGCTTCAGACCCCGGTGTGTGGCTGGGAAGCAAAAAAACCCCACACAAGGAAAACCTTCACCGGAACGGGGGATGAAAGTTGAATGAATGATTTTAAGGTGAAACAAAACAAAAAACACAAGTATCAAAGTGGAAAGGGAAAAAAAAAAGTGGTAAAGGAAAACAGTTAAACCATTTTCCATTCTCCTGCGGGAAGTGTTACGAGACAATTGAGAAGATGATTTGTTTCTTTTTTTTTTTTGCAATCTCTTCTTACGCGGTTTTATTTGTCACAGGGTGGGCCTATTTAAATCTTTTCCAAAAAAAAAAACGGAGGTGGTTTTTCCAACAGTTAAACATATTATTTATGCTGACGATTAGTTCGATTCATTTCTGGCGTAAAAGATTTTTCTCCCGTTGGGTAACGAGTGGCAGGAGTTAGAAAAACTAACCACCATTTTCTCTCACTCCAACCCACCCCACCATACCACCCACAAAGCGGGTGTGTTTTTTTCTTTTTATTTCCTTCCAAGACAAAACGAATCATCGAATAGGTGGGGAGAGACGATCATGAGGCAATGAGCGGTAGGAAGTGCTGGAGTGGAAATATATTTTCATTCATCTCGATCTCCATCTCCGGCACAGATCAGCTCAGCTTAAACTTACACACCAGCATACATACATGTGTGTACAATGAAACGAAATAAATCGGTTTCGACATCATCGACAAAACACATTTTGCATCTCCCCCACGGATCGTAAAACAGAACCACACGATCGCGCGCGCCCGATCCGATTGGCAACGGCGATGGTTTTCGCGTCCAAGAAGGTGTGAAGTTCCACGATGCCCACATTGGGGGATGGGTAAAAATGGTAAAGCAGTAACCCCGTGGAGGGGAAACAGGTGGATGGAGAATGAAATTGATTTGTATACACATAGAAAATCTTTATTGAATGGAACTAAATAATAATAAACAGGAAGTGAAATAGATTGAAAAATGCTTCAAAACGTGTAACGATTATTACCATACCGTAGTTTTCATTCCCTTCTAATGCACTCCCCGTCTTCTTCTTCTTCTGCTCGTTGGTAAAGCAATGGACATGTCTTTCGACTGTAGCCACCACCAGCACTGGGTTTGTGCAAGAAAACACACGCTCGCCTCACGGTTCCATTCACGAGCGAGCGCGGGTATTCGAACCGTGTTTAGATGCCGATGGGTTGGTTTCGAAAACTTCAAGCTCAAATCATGGTTGACCGTTGTCCACTTATTCGTTGTTATTTCTTTTCTGTTTTTTTTCGCCGTTTTGGTTTATATGCCCCATTGCTTAACCACCAAACACACGCACGAGCTTCATCACCAATGGACACATGGAATTCGTCCGGGCGCAATCGCCATTCGATTCGATGGTCGGTCGTACACTTCGAAACCCTTTTTGTCAATCGAAAAGAAAAAAATGGGACCAGGGGGCACATGAATTAAAGTTTTCCTTCCCGTGGAGCATACACACGGTGGAGAAGGGTGAGCATTCCGTTGCATAAGGAGGTGTCAATGTGGTGTCTGTTTCAAATCGACGCAAAATTAAGCATTAGTTCGTGTGCCGGAAACGAAACACTCACGCCAGGTGGATGGGCTGTGGTGTGGGGGTTGACGGAGAGGTGTGTCAAGTGAGTTCACATTTATTTACCCTTACTTTACCTTAACAGTTGGATGGATTCATTTCACAAAGCGAAAACAGTTTTTAACGTAAATAATAATCATTGAGGGAAAATTCGGAAATTTGTAATTAATAGCTTTCGTTGTGTATTATTAAAATACTTCCATATTGTGATTGAAATTTTAATAAAACGACCCTTCTCTAAACATACAAATTATATTGATTATTTGACAGTGACGAATGTTATGATGAATGGTTCAATATTTCCTTTGCCTTTTGTTCAAACTCAAAAGGCTTTCATCCTTACGCCCTTTGACCCGTTTTCATACGTTGCAGACAATAGCATAATGAAGGGTACTTCTTTTTTTTTAAATTCTAGGGTCGTCAAAATGTGATTATTTTATTACTGCAGTTGAGTGGTTTTAATCGACACAAACTCGGCGGGCCTTCTGCCCGCAGGTCCTTCCGGCCTGTTTAGTTGGTCATATTTTTAGCACATGCGTTCGCTGCGGGGCATAACACTTCGCTATCAACCGTCCCCTAGAACTTCCACCTACAGCGCAACCTGTCAACAGTTGTTTTCAATCAACTCAACCACCGACGGTCGGTATAGATCCCTTCCACTGGATAGCAGGCCTTGGGCGTAAAACCGTTTTTCATTTTTATTTTTCCAAACCCATCCAAGGAGCCGCAGTACGCAAAAGGATTCCCTTTTCTGTTTACGCTGTGTGTGTGCCACTGCTTAAAAGGGGGAAAACCCGGACATTCCATTTTTCCCGGTGTCGGTGTAGGAAAATTCCTTTCCAGCAAGCGAAACATTTCTGGCTTTCCGCTTTGCCTGCACCTCGTGTGCACCGCATGTGCACGTGGCCAATTACCGTGCCTTGAAACGTCTAGGCGTTAACGTCAAAAAATGGATGCCAGTTAAACGTGCGCATACATGCACACATATACGCGAGGGCGCACGCCACACGTCATCACGGGCGATGGAAATATTTCATTTATTGCCCACTTGCCCGTTTCGGTGTGTCATCGTCGAGGAAGCGGGAAGGGATGACGGGCAGGACGCTTCCGGTTTACGGGATGAACTATTCGGTTTGTTTGCCTTCTTCGACCAGCGGGAGGATAACCGGGGTCTCCTTAGCCTGTCAGCCTGTTTGTTTAATGGAACGTGCCTGCCATAGTGAGAATTATGATCAGCAGCGATTTATTTCGTATTAAAATATGAAAATTACCCCGGCAGGAGGTTCCTGCCATCGACAGCCGGAAACAATTTCCAGACAAACTCATTTTTTCTTCATGAAAGGAAAAGGACCCCCTTCAGTGGAAGATGACTTCCAAGACACAATCCTGTGTATGAGGGAACTGTTTACTTTGCGGATGAGTTAGCGACAAAAGGCGACCACCCTCCTTAAAACGGTTGACGTCTGGCGCTGGTCGTATCGTTAAACCCCCGGCCGGAATTATGACTCGGCGAGAGGGAGTGAATATTTACCGGATTTCCGGTGATTATTCAGCACCGATAGCGATATATTTTTCATCAAATCACAAATTCATCTACGGGATTTTGCTTTTCATTTCTGCTTGGAACCGGGCGGGTAAAGTTTATTTGCTGTGTTTGCACATGTTTTCCCTGATGATCGAAAACACAATCAAAAATGCGAATGTGATACGATGCGTATCGATTTGGTACGTGGAAGCATGTGCTACGGAAACATTCGCCCGAAAGTATGCAATCTGCACAACAAAACGGTTTTCTAGTGTGCGCACACGATGATTCCCGTTTTATTTGTTTCTTTTTATTTCAAACAACGTTAGGAAGGAGTTTTGGAATATGTTGAGACATTGCTAACAATTCGGGTGTGGAAAAGTTTTTCCTGTCTTGCATGTGTTTCTCACATCCGACTGTGTTGAAGAAATCGATTTTTCTGTTCATTTATCCTTCTGATGTTCTTCGATGTTGACCGTTTGAACGCATCTGCCAACTTACCAACCCGAAGGGTCAAATGGTCGCTCATAGTTGTGCCAAGTTTCTTGACTGTCATGTTGTATATTACACATTGCAGAGGGAACATTTGTCCTGCCGGAAACGTGTCCTTCTACGGGAAGTTTACAAGCGCAAACAGAAACATTTTAATCTATTCTGCTCTCTATTCTATCTATTATTAAGTTACACTTATCACCAACGGTGTGTTGTACAGCTTCACAAATAATAATCGTCCCTCAATGTTTGACAACATCCATTATTCGACCGTGCACTCAGTGTACTTGAGGACGCGCGTTTTGTCCACCACCATCAAACAACGCTTTCCAATAACGCTCTCGAGAGAGTTGTTGAATGCTTGATAAAATTAGAACCACCAACCCCTAGAAGACGCGACCGTACCACTCGAGCAGGAACAATAATTCCTCCCATCCACGGCCACCGTGTGCTTGAGGGTGTCTCTCACTACACTTTTCCCGCTCCTTCACAATAAATCGTCCACTCGACCGATCTCCATCTCAAGGACCATCGAAGGGCGTTGATTAAAGATTCATACATTAAATTAATGAGCAGTGTAACGATTTATTTGACAATTCTGCACAATAGCGAACGGCGATGATGATGATTCGTCACCACTTGTCCACTTTGGACGGTGAGGTCGCTTTGATTGAGAATTGGAGCACACACATGAACACTTTAGTGGTGAAATATTGCTAGCTGTAGTCCATTGCTGTATGAGACCTTTTATCGTCCTTTAATGTCCTTCAATAAACATCTCTATAGTTTAATATAAATTGTAGAAAATAAAACAAATAGAACAGAAAACGAAACGCTTTTCCATGGGTTTCAAATTTTGGTAAAAACAAATAAAAACACAACCCTGAATCCATAATTTATAAGTTTATCTCCGTCATCCGTCCATTCATGACGCGCCGGTTCATCATACATTCCTGCAAAGTGGAAGCACACCGAAAAGGACAACGCAACAAACGAGACATCTTGTAATGGAAGAAGAAAAAACTGTAATCCTTATGTCCCGTGTGTCGCTTGGATTTTTATAACATTTCAAGCACAGCAAAGGACAAGTGTTTCGGAGTCGATGCTTGGGAGCTAGCGGGGAAGAAAAGGTGGAAGGGAAACTCATAAATTATGACCCATTCTGTGTGGTTGTACACAGCGGACAGCATTGCACAAGCGCCAGGGACCTCCGGTAAGGAAAAAGGATGCGTTTGCGTCAAGGAGCTAGAGAAACACACCCGGGTGTAACGCTAGCGGATGTAAAAGAAGGTTAGTTTTATCCTTTCGATCCTGGTGGCGTTGGTACAGGTAGAAAAGTGTTCCTCTCCCGGCCCAAGATGTGACAAATCGAGGGATGGGCAGGATTGCGTCCCGCATGACGCAACGAAAAACCAACGGAGGCGCCATTGTCAACATTATGAGCTGATAAAAATTTAATTTATATGGCGCATTCCCGTACCCAGTGGACCGTGGACGAAGGCAAAACGATCATAAAAATATAATATTTTTAACATTTTGGTTTATTTTCTTCTCGTACGCTTCTTCCCATCCCATCTCGCAGCAAATGATCGTTAAATTAGGGTTTTTTTTATTTTAAAAGCCAAGATTCATCACGACATGCTGGTGGCGACACGGGCAGTCTTTTCTTTGTTTTATCGATGCGGCAAATATTTCTTATGATCGCGGGACAGGAAAGGTAGACACACACACAGACGAACACGATCGAATTCGAAACATGCTGTTTGTCTCATCACTTTGAGTCATCATACAGTTTGGATTGTTTAGTCTAGTTAGAGAAATGAAAAATTGACTATTAAACAGTAACAGCAGCAACACCAAACGGAAGCTGTTCTTCCCTTCCAACCGGTACGGTTGACAACAAGCGCTTAAATTTCATTCCATTACGCCCCGGGGACGATTGGACCAGAACCCGACGAATGTTTTGTGCATCATGACAGATGTGATTTATGCGCATGTTGTGTCATAAACACAATAGAATCGATACAGTGTGTTTGAATGGTGAACACAAAAAAATCCCAAAACGAAACAATGGCAAGTGTGAAAAACAGTTGTCGCTTCCGGGAGGTGAAGTAATAGGCAACATTAAACTAACAAGCGTATCGCGGCGCGGTGGCCGAGTTTTTGGACACAACACAGCATTAAAACAGAGGTGCCTTCGGCGGAGAAAAAATATGTTTTATTAATTTGTGCAAGTTGTTGTCATGCCCGGGACCGGAAAATTCACCCGTATAAAAGTAGGGTCAGTAACGCGGGAACCGGAACACGTAGTAACGCATGTGGTAGAGAGGGTGATCCATCCCATCCATTCGCCGCACGGGATCGGATCGGTGCATAAAAAATAAATGTGTGAATTATGTATGCCCAGAGGGATTGTCACTTTGCACCCCACCGTATATAGTACCCACCCGCTCTTTATCCGAAAGCGAGGAAGAAAAAAGCATCCCAAAATCCGTTTTTGATAAAGTAAGTGAGTGACTAATCTGAGAAGTCGTCGGGCCGGGGTTAGAGACAGCAATATCCTTCGAGTTGTGAGGGCCGCGAGGGAATTACAGGCAAAAAGGTAAATAAATCCACTCCTCCGGCACGCAGAACCGAAAAGGGGACGCGACGGCGACAAATTTATCCGATCAGCTGCCGGGGAAAATTGGAAAATAAACCTTAAAATGCGTGTCTAAATAATCGTCGGGTGTGGAAATTGAATCAAAACTGCAGAGGCACATTGTGACAACGCTTTTTAATAAAGCCATAATCGGTCGTACCCTTTTTTCCCCGGAGATAAAAGGGAGTCATATGCAAAGTTACTTATCACCGTGATATGATGATGATGGTGTACCTTCTGACTTGTTGATTAAATTTAATTCGTACAGATGTGCGCGTGCCTTGTGAGGAAAATGTGCCCCCGGAATGTTGTCTTCGCTGCCGGGGAACTATTTTGCTATCCCGGATGGAGAAACCATACCGTTCGTTCGCATACCTCGCGTTTGAATGCCGTTCCGGAGCGATCCGGGTACCGGTACTTACCCACCACACAGGTGATCGCCACGCTTCCGCTCCCGGGAACGATCGATCCCGGGTTTCACGGGTTTGTACGAACCGGAACGGAAGAAGATGTGAAGATGATTCAAACATTTGCCCGTTTGAATTGAAATCAATTTCAAAATTGAAATTCCATTCATTTCCCATGGCGCTTACACCTCCCACTTCCACCCCCGTAACCCCCTCGTCCACTTTGAACTCCATCCTGGTAATGGCTTTACCTTAACCGTTCCTTAACTCCGATCCACCGTTCGGGTGAGTTATTTTCCAAAAACACCGAAAATTCCGATAATAAATAACTTCCAATAACTTTGGACCGGAGAATTTCGCATCCGCTCGCAGCACCATTTGCTGCTCGCTCTACTTCCTGGCCTGGTCATCGCCTGACCAGTAGTCGGGCACACTGCTGAAGCATTCCACTTTACAGCAGCTAAACTATGAAGTGGAAATTCGATTGGAAAGTTCTACTTTTTTCCCTGCTTCTTCTTGATACCTTCACTGTTCACACCTTATCCCCCAATCCCCTGTTTGGAACCCATCCAGACACACACACTGAACCATCGTCATCATCGTCCGTAAATCAGAGTCCAGAAACCACCAGCTTCTTTGTGTGTCCGTTGTCCCTCTGTTGGCAAGAAAATCCTCAATTTCCACCCCCTTTCAAGGTGGGGTGTGTCTCCATTCTTTTACAAAAGTGCTCTTCCACACAAACACACTCACACACACTGGTGGGTAGTTTGAGGCAGCCATATTTCATCCTCTTGCGGTCCCCAGGATAGTAGACCCTCGGGACACACGCTCGAATGGCGTCGGCAAAAGGGCTACCGTCGTCCACTCGTACGGTCAGCAGTGAATTGTTGGACCGATTGGAAAGTTTCCACTAACCTCTTACTTTTTCTTACCCCCTTCCTCCCCCTCCCTTTTCCCCCGCTCAGGAGTTCGGGTGGACTTTCGAGTGAATAAAATATTTATTGACTCCTCTTGGGTCTCCCAAGAGTCTCTCTTCACCTTGCCGCTTTTGCAGAAGGAAATCCTTTTATTTTTGCACTATTTTTCTTTCAATAGCTCGCCTAGCTTATTGTTCCTGGTGAGTGCTTCAGTGGCACACAACAACAACAAACAAAAAACTGTGGAAAAAAGGAATGGAAAAGTAACTTTCGTAATAAAAACGAATTGCTACAAATTCGGACAGTTTTAATACAAATATTCATATGTAGTGGGTTCGTTTATGTTTCCCAGTTCAATACTGATGCCAGTGTGTGAGTGTATCTGTCCAACATACAGTCCCACGAGAAAAGAAAATATCCTTCTCATCCTTCCTCGCTCCCCTTGCCACCTCCTCCTCCTCCCTTCATATTTCCACTTATTTCTCCCGTGGAAAAACAGCTATCGCTGTAAATCACATCATAGAATGGGCGCATCCTTATGACGAAGAAAATGGTCAGCTAGCGTTACACAATGTAGAGGGTTCGTGCGTTCTGCGCGAAGCCAGTGCGAAAAGGATGGAATGGATCGACCCCAGGTCGTTTGCGCTTGACCATCTCACGAGGTTGTGCGATATTTCGCTAAAGTATGTATTAAATTTATCACGGCCTGTTCCTTTCTCGCTCGTTCACCCGTGCACACCATAGACCGGATGGTTTACGTTTACGTGGGTTACTCCAACGTTGCCTTCTTCCGGTTCGCCAGCACCCATATTCATCTTGGCAGGACATTCGGAAAACCCACACATTTTCACACACAACAGAACTGACCAGCGACTTCACACACACGCGCATCCTTGTGCGCTGGTTCATATACACGCTATTCCAGCTATCTCTTTTCCGCATCTAAGAATTTGCGGGCTTGGACCCATCTTTTACCCCCCCCACTCCATTTCCCTTCGGAAAAACCATCGGTCATATTACCGGATGGGAGAGCGTGGTAGGTTCATCTCGACTTTGTATGTCTCTCTTGCCGAAAGCGAGTCGCTTTCTCAGCCAGCCACCCACCGACCGTACGACCAGACACCACCGGCAGAGAGTGACCAGCGTGAAAACCCACCCAGTGCAACATCCCCCTTTTTCCACGGCTGCGGGATGGTTTTTCGCAATGGTTGCGTTCGCTTCCATCGGTTGCTAGGCAACGCGGCGAGGAAATGTAATTTATGATGAACTCGCACACACTCTTCTCACACTCAAGATTCTCAAGAGAAGTTTTTCCTTGTTTTTCTTTCTTTTTGGTGATTTTTTTTCTTTTTTTTTTTGTAAAGAGAGAACTTATTTATTTATTGATCTAGTTTAATTTACTACTATAGTTTAGTTGTTTGCTTAAGAATGATTTTTGTATTGTTACTGTCAAGTATGTCCCTTATTATCCATTTCCAACATAATTTTCTTAAAAAAAGCTACTGTACAGTATACCCCTGTCACACATAACCCCAAATAATCTATTTAGTCCTTTTTGAAGTTGCTTTTTTGCATTTTCTCTCGCTCAACGAAGCCGCCCTTTCTCTTCGCTCCATCGCCCCATACTTTGGGGGGAAGGGCATTGAAAACAGCTCGTTTGCCTGCCGGACGACGATAAAAAGGATGCAACTTGGCAAGCATAAGTGAGCAACCACGCATTGCCCACACACAGACAAAATCGTCCTTTATTCTTTTGCAATCGCTCGCCATTCATATGGACAGTGGAAAACGTTTAACGCGAAACATCCGGGGGGTTATGGGGCTTGATTGGGGGGAAACGATAAATTGTAAACTCAACTGTACAGAAAATCATAAATTCCTACCAATTTGGGTGTATGTTTAAGTAGCGCAATGGTAATGTTTTTTTTTGTGCTGTTGCCCACCTTAATGACGTCTCTGGGGGTGTGATATTCAAACGGCTATTTGGAAACTGGGTTTTTTTTTACATTTTATGAAAGGATTCCATGCTGTAGTTCATCATCATCAGTTGGGATGTTATTTTGAAACCTTTTTTGTGTATCCTCTGACGGGAATTTCGACTAAAACGAAAGTTCCGGAAGCGAATGGATCATTGAATATTTTTCTTCAGACTTCTAAAGATTATTTCAACTTCTTTGCTGTCAAAAACGATGTAAACTGCGCTTCATTTTCCTCAGAAACTGTTGAAAAATGTTGTTTGATGAAATACCTTCACATGCCATCCTTACAACATTTTTTTCATTTTCCATTTTAGAACTGGTTAACATTGTTGCGTAGTGGAATTTTTATACCCCATTCCCATCGAATCCTATGCGCCATTCCTAAACCCACATTCACGCACATACATACGCCAAACAAAGCAGCATAACGGCGGATTACATATTGATGGAAAATGGCGAAATATTTGCCGATATACAGAAAACAGAACGTGCATTCAATCACTCCCACTTTCCATCCTCCCACGTGACAATCTCTCCACCCATCACCACCACCTCCGTCAACGGGCAGATATTCCTCTCCCGCACAACAACTGTCCAAATTCAATAAACGAGCCCGCTGATGGACGAATTGCATTTAATCTCGTTCAATTAAATTTAGTTCTGTTAGCCGATGTGTTTGTTTTGTCCAGTTTACGTGTGTGTGTTGTTTTTTTTTTATTTTGCTCCCCTGTTGCTCTTTTCTTCCTCCATCTTCCATCATGCAAGCTTTTGTTCTCACAAAATAAAAAAAAAAAACATGAAAATATGTGTTTGTTTGTGATCATACATTAATCTGCTTTCCATTTGCAATGTTGTGCCGAATGCCTGCAAAAGAGCGGGTTGTTTTGAGGGTGTCTCCCGGTGCCCTCCCATCCCCATTCCATTTCTTCCCACCACCACCGTTCAGCGAACATTTCACGCTAGTTTTCACATCGACGATTGACAGCACTACCCGAAAGCTGATCGATATGCAATGATACGGTGAGGTTACGTTCGGGTTTTTGTTTTGAATTTATTTAAATCAATCAAAATAAATTTCCTACCCCCCGCTTCAAAAAAGGGGTGGTTAGTTGGGTGGTGTGATGTTGGGAGGGAGCACACTCTAAACAATCCAATAATTGTTTTCATAGCGTGTGCAAACCCGCCCCGGGGGTTTTATAGTGGCTTAATCCGATTGAAACAAAGCGCATTCGGGTCGTCTTAACATTCGTTCACCTCTATTAACTGGACCGGCACCGTAAAACTGTTGCCGTGCAATGAATCGCAACAAATGCTTACCCACGCATCTGCTTGCCAAAACACCGGAAGCGACCAACAGTTTTCCACAGGGGGACTGGATGGTCCCCGAAATTTAAATGTCACTTGACGGGACCGTTTCTCTAATCACACGCACTTTAATGAGTATCGCAAATGAACCCAACACATTAATGCATATACGCACGATTCTTCACTCAAAACTTTAACGATTCTGGCCGAAATCAGAAAAGGTTTGTGACCTATACGCTTTGTGTGACACGGTGTGATACCGCCATAAATCAGTCCGTTCGCTTTGGCGGGAGGTCACCGGGAGGGGTTCATAAGCAGGGCAGCACGTAAACGAAACCATTGACATTTATGGGCAACTCTAGTTACAAAATTTGGCTGGCTTCAAGTCCGCTATGCCCTGTACAGCCCTAACAGCGAGGGATCAATTGTGCTTTAGATATTATTAGACTTGTGAAGTCACAAAAGGGGCAGCACGCGTCCGGAAGAATTTTTCACCAAAATTATTATAAATCTGTCAAAACCGAAGGGAAAGTTTTCCCTGCCGTGTCCTGGTGGAAGGAAGGCGGAAGGCAAAACTGTCACTAATAGGTGTCGAAGAAAATATGTTGTTTTCGAACGCGTGTGCTGAGGTTTCATCGGCCAAAGGATCATCAGGGGGTTCGGCTGGGACAGTAATGATGGATTAAGGGGATGTTTAGGAGGATTTTATATAATTAAAAATAAATGTAACAAAATATGCGTCTTGTAGAGGGGCACGACAAAAGGATCCTCGATCCACTTTGAGTGTTAGACATTTGTCAGCCATTTTTGATAAAAACATCACCAACCGATCGAAACGATCAACTCTACTGGGTCGGCGGAGTTTTGTCCAACAAATGCAATGCAACTTCAGCTCGTAATGTGATCTTGCCCGCCGAGTATTAGTTTTCCCGGGGTTTCCCCCTTCCAAACAAAACCTCCGAGCCCCCTTTTGCCATACACTGCACAGCTGTTCCGACTGTGCATCAATAAATCGTCAGCTATTTTTAAAATACTGCTCATTTAAGGCTTTCACTCACACTTGGCATTCGGCCGGGGGTTTTCACTCGCTGCGCGCATCGCGTGTAAGAATGGGGAAAAAATTATTATTGGTTTTTAATTTTTGATTATTTTTAGGGTACCCAAATCTGAAGGTAGTCTCCGGAGCCAGCCATTAAATGGTTTTGCTTCGTTCTCGGGCCGAGGAATGTGACCGTAAGTGTGTACGCACGCTTACCGCCCTTTCACGTGTTAGAAAGCGCAATCGTGACATACACCACAATGGGACCGGTTTCCGTGATGGAATTCCGTACCATTTCTTCTTAAAATCGTGCCGCGGTACACGCTGTCGGGGAAAATGTATGGTAAGAAAATAGTAGCAGCCCTATTAGATGGTAAGAACCACGACTGAAAGTTGGAGAAATTTCAAATATTTCTAAATTATGTGTTATCACGTGGCACGGGGGCATTGTGGCGTTAATATCTTCATCTGCTCAAAAGCCCTCGCTGGCCGTGGCCATCATTTTCCGATGACTCCCGAAAGTGGGACTATTTAATCGTTTCTCTTGGATTGGAAAATTTCCCTTCTCACATCGCAGTGAAGCAAACGTGTGCGTGAAGCAAGCCCATTCAAATATTTCATTCCATTCCGTTGCATAGTAACCCGCGTCCGATCATTTCTCCTCTCCAACAATGGAGAATACGTGAAGATTTTCATGTCCTTCGTTTTGACGATCGGATTTTGATTTCCCTCCCTGCGCTCGTGCCCGTGGAAAATCGGGCTGCTTTTAAAACGACTTGTTTGGATTGTTTGGCCACCAAATAAAAAAAAACTACACCGATCCAAAACTGTCGTACCGGGGTAGTATCGAAAATAAAAACTTTTCCTTACTAGGGATCCAAAGAAGGAGGGGGGGGGGGTCGTGTTTTGTGATCAATGGTGGAAAAAGGGAAGGGAAAGAGGGCGCTTGTTTATGTATTTACGGTCGGGCTGACAGATTGTTTTGGTGCGACGGGAAAATCAGGGTTTGCGGAGTGCATAGAAGATTAGTGGAGCTGGAGATGGAAATCACCGCCTGCTGGGATTGGAAAATTTCCCTTCTTTTTTCAATGGTTTCGGTCGACAACGGCATGACGACGGTTCTGAACCCGGCGACGCGATGGATTTTCCCTGTAATAACAATCGTGAACGGTGACGTGACGTGCCGCAGGAATGGCATCCCGTGAAAACGCGGAACGGCCCGATTCCGACGCAGCTAATCGGTGCACAATCAATAAGTGCTCATAATTTAGGCACCGATTTGGCGTCCGTCCGGTTTCACATTCCCGCCGGTCAGCGTGGACGCATCCGGTGTTGGAATGTTTGGTAAAATTGTAACCAATTATCTCGCGTCATCCGCATGACCCGGTATTCTAATTTAAGAATTCAATCCGTTTACCGTAATAGTGCAATAATTTTAATCAAATAATGGACACGGAATCGGTTAACAAATTTGACTGCAAGTTGTGCCAACAAAAAAAAAGGCTGTAAAACGTTCGATGTTTATTGTTTCAGATTTACATTATTTCCTAGGTGTAGCGTGAACACAATCGTACTTCTTAAAATAGCATAAATAATTGCTTCATTATCCTTTATGTACGATAAGGTATGGTAAGAATTGTTCCTTTTTTCTTTTCTTAATTAAAAAGAAACCAAAACACCACCAAGAAACAGGCACATAAAATATCCTCCATTTTGACTTTTCCACACCGAGCATGGTCTCTCACCTACACAAACAAAATGCGCTGGCAAAAGGCCGTTATCTCTTGCGCAAAAAAAAAAATGTACGCCCCACCAAAAGGAAAACCACATTCACACTCGAGAGCAGCAGCAGGGAAAAGGCACCCGGTTGGGGGAAAATGTCATAATTTCATATGCCCTGAATAAACACTCACACACCCGCGTGTGCGAAAGCGAACACGCTCTGTGTGTAAGCAAGTGCGCACGAGTAAAGTGCGTCCGGGAAAAACCCAAAAGAACCCACCGAGCACCACACTACCACACTCGTGCAAAAATGTGTGTTCGCGCTGGAAGCGCAACAAATTTTCATCATATTCAATAAAACGCACGCTCCGGCCAGCGCACCTTGGCTGCACCGAACCGGCCGCCTACTCCTCCCCTTCTCCCAGGAGCTGGAGGGTTCGGGAAAAAGGACTCGGGGTTTTTCGGGGCACGCAGCAAAAGATGGTGGTTAGAATTTGGACGACGCGACTACAACGACGACGACGACGACGATGTTTGCCGATGGACGTCGTGCGCCTGCGCTGGAATGTGATTTATGTTTTTCATATATGCTGTTCCGTTTCCGATTCGGCATCATCCTTCGGCGATGGCGAGACGCTGGAAACATTGGACGACGCTTCCGGTAGGAGAAGGGACACTTTATGGTAACATTTCTTTTGGGTTGGAGTTTTCTTTTTTCGGTAAGGTTCGCCTTTCGGTTCGGGTGGCTTACTGGCCATGAGGAGGGAGAGGGGGATTGCGATGGGATCGGTTATTATATTTGTACATTGGGTATCCTTTTTTGGAAAGGTGTGTGTGTTTATGTGTCAGTTTTAGCGGGAATGTTTTTCATTTTATTTTTTATCGAGCTCTTGCTCCTGTCTGCTTTGTCTTGCTCTTGGTTGGCCGTGATCACCTTTTCACTCACAGGAAGTGACTTGGAACTCGGCAGACTATGTATCCGGTAGGTCGAACTCCAGTTTTGAGGGGTTTTAGAAACAATTTACCTGCCCAAAGCTGAACCCCACACAACCAAAAACGTTCAAGATCACCTGGCCCGACAATCCATGGGTCAATGCATGGGAGGATGGTTTAATGGGTGGAAAAACAATGTTGATGGTGTTATTCTTTCAACCCCCAAGAGGAGGCGGAAAGCGGGGCGGGTCGGAAGTACACGTCAACATCAGCACGGAACATGTGGTTCCCTTCCCTTTTCGGGTGGCAGTCCGAAAAAACCGCAACCACATCCGAAGACAATCAGCACGAAACCGTGTGATTTGAGTACACGAGTACCCGATGGGAGCACTCATCATATCTGGGCACAGGATCGACTGCACGAGAGCAATCTCACCAGTCGCCGTGGCATTTCCTCGGGAAATCGCAATCGCAACCAGGAGATCGCCAGGGCAGAGAAGAGAAAGAGCAACGATGCCGTAAAAGGACGAACGATTGCATCGGGATTTCTCACGAAATCCGGGTGCGTTCTCGTGCTCGGTCCACAGGTGCGTTTGTGTAGGTGGGCGATATCTTCCATCCTTCGTGGTACTTATGTATACCGGATGGTATGGTATAAAATATGATATGATATAATAGTTTAGACACGCCTCTTGGCGTAATATTACATGAGACGGACATGAGACGATGGAATTCCACTCGCCTTTCGATAAGGGTGGTTGCGGGAGGCGCGATTGTGTTGAAGACGGTTCTCTCAAAAAGGGCGCTGTGGTGCGTTACATTAAGGAGGGTGGTCTGGGACATGGAATATATTTTTGCTAGCTATCATAATATTTATTTGACTTACCAGTTAAAAGCGATATTTTATGTACAGTTTCATCTATACAAATATTTTTAGCTTAAAATAAAACATTTATTAGGTTGGACAAATAACAAAAATCAATTTAACTTCACTCCATAGCTGAACCATCATATGAACATTCGATGCTATTCGTGTGAAGTAAAAAAATACATATAGACGTTTTTGTAATCTCATCTCATCCAATTTTTTCTTCAGGTCCCATAGAAAGCTTCAAGATCCACACACTAACTGATAAACTTTTCTATCAAATGCTTGTCCCATAGTCGGATCTAGTGTTTTTTTCAGGATTTTTTTGCTTCTTCTTTTACACCTCCACACGAATAAAACAGCAAAGCTCCATAATCCCTGATAAACGAAACATATGGAAGCGCGCAAAAACAAAGTTGTCATGCAATGTACGACGCTCGCACAGCAAATCCTTTTTTCCGAAAGGGATTGCCCGGCCAGCGAGCTTCCGCTTTCGATCAGCGTGACATGTAAAATAGAAAAATAGACGCCTGAACGAAAAACAAAATGCGATGGAAAAGCTGCTCCACCATTTACAATGTTGTTTCTTTGAGCGATGCACAAAAAAAGGTGAGTGTTTCGTTTAACTATTTTTATGAAATCAATAGAAAAAGAACGATATGGGGAAGTGACGATTCAGTGTTTTTGTTGTATTCGAGAATATTTTAATTGAATTTGAAAAGTTTGCTCATTGCCGGTGTGTCGTCTAACGCTAAGAATATAACATTTTATACCACCAAAGCGTAACAGCATCTATCTCCCGAAAATAGTCACCGGTACCACTTTATGGTTACCTTTTATTTATCTCGTCTGTGGGGTGCGAATACAGCAAATGCATCGAACTCGAACAACGAACGTGAACGTCGGGAAAAGGAAGCGAATATATATTGCCTACCATCTGGACCCATCCAATAACACACCGGCAGGATCCATAAAGCCATAAAAAAGCCGAAAGACGAAAAGCGATCGACACCTTCCGGGAGGGGCACCCGGTACGATCGCCCAACACAGTTCCCCGTCCGATCCGTGTGACATCCGACCCATCAAAAAGTTTCAAATTTTATGACTTTTCACCAACCAGCCAGCTGCCGGATGGAAGGAAAATCTTCCATCCGGAGCCCCGTAAAGTACCGTCACAAAATTGACTAATAGACACCCGGTTAAATATCCATAAATCTATTTCCGAGCTCATCACCATCCATGTTCAGACCCCGAGATCATCGGTCTGCCGTGATCGCGGATTTGTAATCGTTGCGCGGGTAACATCGACCTGATCGACCTTCGCTTACCAGAAAACTAAAAACAAACACCCGATTGTCAACCCCTTTTGTTGCGTACGCCGTCTATTTGGGCGATGTTACCGGTTGAGTGTGAAGTTTACGAAATGATATATTGTTGCTCATAAAACGACAAACAGCTCACGAACCCCGGGGTCGGGTTGTGCCGTTGGAAGTATTGTACCACGTTGGAAAATTAGTCCATTTGATGGTGGCGGATGAAAACAATAATCCATCCTTTAGCTTTATGTCTCCTTTTTTTGTCTTGCTGGGGGGATCACCATTATGCGAGAAAGTGTTAAGTGAGAAGCACGAATCATCAAAACCCCTCACAAACGGCGGCAATTCGTTTTAGATCTTCTTCAGATGTCATGTCGATGACACCGTAACAAGCCGCCGATGCAGTTGTCATCAGTCCGATTGGTCTAAAGATCATCCGCTTGGAAAAACTCACTCAGCCCATAATCCAATCGATTATTATTATGACTTTCTTAATTTACATCCTTCAAACATGAACCCTTTCGGCTTTACGGTTTGTTTGCCACACAGGTTCGGTGGCCATTCCGTTAATGAGATACAACGACCGAGCAGCAGAGGGTGCCTGTCATCACGTGACTTTGCGCCGTGTACTAAAGCGTGTAGAGCTGTCAAGCGTGACAGCTGAAACGCATCAATCATAACACAGAACAACGTTGCGTTTTGCCGCCACTAGCACGCGGTGCTCTATTCAGCGCCTAGCTCCAATCGCGATCGGAACGTACCAAGGGCACTAAACGATTTAATAGAACCTCTTAACGTGTACCCATGACGATGATCCGAGCGGATGGAAAAATGATGTTGATAATTATGTTGCGTGTCGGTACATTTATGATGGGACGATGGAGAAAGGAAGGAGCGAAAAACGTGTGTCACATTATGCGTTTAACGGTGGCTCATTTATTAATTCTTAAACTGGTGGCAATATTTGTTTACGTTACGGCGCAAATGTGAAACATATTTCATAATCTAATAATCCTCCATTGCAGTTGTTCAGAGTAAATTAAGCTTGGAAATAATAGGAGAACGAGCGAGTTCGTAGCATTTTGATATCAGATCTCTAGGAGTATTCCTGTATCCGACTATAATAGCCTCTTTTGGAAATATTTTGAAAAGTAAGTAGTTCAGTGTTAACAATCCTTCAGTTATAGCAAGTTTTCGGAAGTAGCCTCAAAGGATCTTTTTATATTTTAAGAAGACGAAGAACGCTTCAGAGGACCGTAAAACTTGATAGAAAGTTGTATATTTGGTGGGACCATCTGATGTAGTGTATTATGAGCTGCAACAACATCACAAGGAAGATCTTCCAACATTTTTCATTTAGAATACTATCTGTTCAGGTTGATGGAGTATGATCAAAAATTCTGCTTGTAAGATGTCGTCAGAAAGGATGAACATGATATCCAGAAAATGGGAGTAAGTACTAAACTGCAATTAATAATATTTTGATGCATAATTAAGTGATCAACTGCCCTCAGAATACGATTCAATTTGCGTTTGAAAACGCCATGAACTTATGTGTGCTCCCAATACAAACTTCGATCTCATCTGAAGAAGCGTGTAAATGCGGTGTGCCACACCATGGTGCCACAAATTCCACCCCAAATTTCCGTACATTGTTGTAGGAATTGCTTCCAAACTCGCGCAGCATCGTTTGCATACATCCCTCCGTGTACAAACGCATGTAGCGGCACACGAAATAGAAAGCATTGCCCCATTAGCGACAGTTATGGCGTTTTATAATAACCGAAAACCGACACCGGGACGAAAGTAGTAATAGCGTGGAGCGAAGTATAAATACCTTTCCGCCCGTACATCCAGGCACTTTCGTTCGCTCCCGCTCGCTATTATTAGCGGAAGAACATGAACAGAGTCAGCATCGTTCGGCCCAGCCGTCCCCAGACACAATGCACACATGCTGCACGGTGGGCAATGCCGGGAACACGACCCGAACGCACCATATGCTGCGTATTGTTTACTATTTTTGATTTAGTAACACACTCCCCGGGTCCGATGTCGCTCATATGTGTCATTTTGACGTCCGCGGCAACGCGGTCGAAGGCGATGGGCCACGCGTCACACGCGCCAAGCAATTGCCAGCGGTGTTTTTCACCACCACCAACACCACGGGATAGGGCAAGGCAACACCCTCAGGCCCAGGAGGTCGTCGACGATTTGTCCTCCGGATGATTGAGCCTTGGTTTCGAGCTGGGGAAAGTAGAGAAAAATGGAATTAGAGGTAGAGAGAGAGTGGTAGAAATGGAGGTACCATAAACAATAACAAAACACGACTTGCCACTCCACTCCAGCTGTCAAATAATTCACCTACTTTGAGGAGTAATTTTGAGGTTTTAGGTTGAGGTCAAGGAACAAGCGGTGGTGTTTGCGTTGTCGGGCGAAATGCCGCACGGAGACGTGCCCCCGGATCAATGACTGGGGCGGGGGTTAACCAGCAAAAGGTTAACATTCTTTTCGTGATGCTGTCACTTTAATGTCTATACGGTTTCATCTCGATCGGATGATCATTGCTGGATGGAAATTAAAGCGTCTTGCAAAACAGTTTTCCAGCAACAAACATCTCCAAAGTGTCAGATAACTTTTTGGACCGTAGCAACCCTTCTTTAAGTTCGTTTCCTTAGGAACGGGTAGTACCAATTATCTCGTCACAATTTAACCCCCCCATCATCTTGTGCGAGCAAATTTCATTAGACTGGAAAATTATTACATGAATAAAGGCGAATCCAAAGGGAAAAACATCCCGAACAAAGGGGTTGTCTGCTTTAAAGCTTAAAAGGGAAGAGGGAGAGAAGAAAAACGCGAGTCCTTTGTTTTCCACCAACTCGTTTGCAACTGCTTCGAAAGAAACCATCCCGTAAAACAATTCAATCGGAAGTGAACGGTAAAAAAATGCCGAGTAGGCCGTGGCAAAAGGTGAGACAACTTTGGTAGAAGAATTGATAATTGCCGGAAATATTTGAAGCACGTGAAAAACCTGCTCATTCGACTTGCGGGGGTGATGAGCAAAACAAGAAAAAAAGAAAACAAAACTCAAAATGAGGAAAAACCATCCACCCACCCCGAAAATGGAAACACGGCGCGGTACGGCGTACCTTCGCTTGCTAAATTAACAATAAAACGATCAACTTAAGGGGGCAGGCCAACAAAGAAGAAGAAGACGATCAACTTAACGAGTTGACGTGTGAATGGAAGAAATGGTGTGTTGTACTACGTGCGTGTGTGTGTATGTGTCTGTTTGGAACCGCTTTTTTCCGTCCGGAGGGATGCGACTCGCCACACGGGTAAGTGCGTGTTTAACTACATTATTAACACTCGAACGATTATTCGCACGCCCGACAGCACATGCTAGTGTCCTGGTCGGGTTGTCTGTTTCACTTTACTTTTTTATCACCCCGTACCATCAAATTGCAATAATGCATAATTAAAATCGTCATAATTTGCTACTTCCCTTGTCAGGCGACCGTGCCCAAGTGCAGCAAGACGAACCGATACCGATTTGGAGCGCTTTGTTTCACATCTAGATAAGAACGGTTTTGTAACCATTGTTTACAGGCAATTAAACGATATGGCTCTTGAAGATGTCTATCGGGTTTAAATCAATTAAAAACGGGGAACCACCTTCATTCTTTTCCTAAGCGTTAGAAATAGAGCAGAGGTTTTTTTTGAAATCAAATTTTAAATATTTTGGGGGGATTTATATTCTGCGACTGTGAGTGGCTTCAAGACGATTCATTCAATTGATATTCTGGCAGATCTCATTGTGATAAATTGAAATCATTTGCCTTTTCTTTTCTCCAGTTAATAGGTAAAGGAAGTAGTTAATGTGGGTTAAATGTATAAGAATTAAGCTCATCGAAAAATATTAAAGTTAATTTTAAGTTTAAATAACCATGAAATTCAAAGTTCTGTAAAATATTACATTAATATTTTTTTAAATAAATCGCTCTTCTTCACGTGGCTATTCTTTGGAACATATTTAGAAACAAATTCTGATAAGGTCACGAAAGTTATTCTCAAGTTAATATGATCATCAGGTTAATTATTTGAAAACTTACCTATAGTGTCTTTTTGTATGACACTACAACCTCGAGAGGTCTATTTCTGCTATTTCTGGCTTTCGTGAAATGATTTTACCCGAAGTTCTGGGTACGCGTCTTCCGTTAGCTCCACAAAACAACCGTAACATTCACAAATCTTTCTGCATACGCAAACAAAAAAAGGGTTGTCTATTGCAAACGTTGTCTAATTACTAACTCTCTAGAGACAACGATTCACTCTTAGCCGCTCTGTCTATCTAGACTTCAGGGATTTATTTTGTGTGTGTGTATGTTTGAAACATGATGTCAAAAATAATTATATGATTTAAATATATATGCAACGATGTCCGAAACATCCAAATGACCCACGGAGATGCCCCAACGTCTGAGCATTTGAAACGATAATGATTTTATAATATTCATAATAATGGGTGACGGTTTTCAAAACCCAAGATGCTGCCAAGTGCAAAACGAAAACGAAAGTTACATTTGCCGTTTTTTTTTTGCGCGCTGTTTTTTTGTTTTTTACCACGGTAGACAGAAAACGCTGCAAGGGTTTTTTTGTGTGTGTTCTGAATGGTAGAGGGTCGTTTTGGGGAAGTCGTGTTAAACCGTAGGCTGTTGTTTGAAGCGGACCTATGATTTTTGCTTCAATTTTGACTGATCAAATGCTCTTAACTTGCGGTGGCTGTTGTTCCACGATAAGGTAAAATTATAAGAACCATAAAAGAGCGGAAAAATACACACACTAAGAAGAATGATGGTTGCAATTGCATCACAGTTTGAGCGCACATTATTTTGTCAGTGCTGCTGTAAAAGCAAACAGCCGGAACCGATAGCCGGTGTCGGTGATTGGCTTTAGCGCGAAGGGAACGAGCACGGCCACGGAAGCAGAAGGACAAACTTTTCCAAAAAAACACACACACACACACACACAATGCTACTGCGAATGTAATAATTAAAGTGTCGTCTTCGTCGAAATAAAACTTATCCCATTTCAAAACCCTCAAGGCCACCGTACCGCCACCTGTCCCCGTCCCACCTTGGGGGACGCAAGGATGCAAAAGTTTTCGGCAAAATTGCAGCAAAATTTTAATTTCATGCTTGTTGACTGCACATGCTGCTACCGTTTCAATGGAAGCGAATCCAAAGGGCAGAAAGGATGGAAGGGAAAAACTTGCACCCGACAACCAGGAGCGCAAATGAACATGCATAAATTTCTTCTGTGCAGAAAGTGATAAGATTAATTTCTTCACCCGTCACACAGCAAAACCTGCGTCCTGGCTTTTTCCACCCATTACACACCGGCCTTTGTTTGGGCGAATTCTACAGAGAGCTAATTCAACGACGAAAAAGATCCTCATTTGATCAGATTGGGAAAACGGGAAACAAACAAAATAAGGGATAAATTTAAAGCTATCCATTTGTTCGGTAAAGTTTTGCAAGATATTTTGCCGTGCTTGCATAGAAAGGTACCTTTTTATCTTCTGGTTTAAGTAACTGATCCATTCCCATGGCTCCATTTTATGAACAAGAAAAGAAAAGGGAAATTTGGAAATTGTCACTATTGTTGTTTGTCGTTAAAACTATTTTATGATAGCATTTTGTTGGAACCATTTACTCGATGTTTTCGGCAAACGGTCCCACGACCTGTCAACCGCGGTCACACGGATGACGGACCATCCGTCCATTTTGGTTTCGTGGAAATTACCGATTTTAATTGCCCCCGAACGCTTAGTGGCGTTACTTCATAACATATCGAAAAGCCTTCCCCGGTTTTTGCCCAATCGATCCATTAGAAAAGCCAGAGAAGCCCGTCTGGTTGGATTTCCCAGCTACGGCCATCGTAACGGCCACTGCTATCCGTATCGTCCGTATCCATCTTGACTGTTTTTCGGCACAGTTCATCTGATGTATTGAAAGCTTTCGATGGTTATGTTTATTTTTTACTACCATCGTGCCATCTTGCCGCAAACAAACCAGCCGGATCCGCACAGGGATAGGAAATTGTAGCTTTATTTTATTTTTTCGCTGAAAAACCTTGCTCCAACCCTTGCGACGGGGGCAATTTCCATTTGGTTTAGCGTCGTCCACGACGGTGGACGGTAATATTACTAGATACCAATAAAAATCGCATCGATGTTTCGATAATCAAATCGGAGCTTCAAAGCGCGATAGTTCCCCAAAATAATTAAGTTCCTTTCCGGAGAGTTTATCCGTTTGTCGTTTCGTTCGTTTGTTCCCAGCGTTGCGTTCAGGTCCCGTGTTCCTTATACGGTGGGAACGGCTTACTCAACGGAGTCGTTTTGATTGACGATCGCCGACACACACACGTATCGCGGACGTGTCATCGTCGATCCCATGCTCGGGAGGAGGGAGTTTGTTGGTTTTGAATATATTAGCTAATAAATTTCGTCAAGCGACGAACCTTTTTTCTTCTATCATTTCTTCACTGGATTGTGTCCTCTTCCTCAGACAGGTCCCCCCATTTGTTTACGAAACAGAAAGCTCAACCAAAGCGACACCAAAGACACTTCGTTGAAGTACTTTTTTGATATTCTTCAAACGTTTCCATTAGGAAAAAAACGAAGCGTCAAGCGTTTGCCACAGCTCCAAACCGGGGCTGTGACTGGAATGGTGGATTCAATAAATTTCCCGTTTATAAGAAACAATCATAAAAACGGACGTTTCTGACTACAAATGGAACGCCCCGAAGTGAGCGAAATGTGCGAGCGGCGAGGACAGGACAAATGTGACCTTCGGATGTTGAAGCGACTGCAGAAGATCGGATCGGATGGCGATACAAGAGTGCGGAAGTATTTGGCGGTTCGGATGGTGCACCGTGCGTTCTAATGGTGTGAACATAGGCAATTTAGAATTCACATTCACATCGGTCGATTTTTGTGTTTTGTGTCGTTATGTTTTATTTCATCACCGCTTCCAACCCACGGCAACGGACCATCGGGTGATGGAGCTGCCATTTATGGGAATTGCCACCGAGAGCTTTTTTTCTTTCTTTTCATGGCGTATATAATGTGAAAGAAAACTCCCACCAAAACTCATTTTACTACCCAATTTGATTTATTGACTCGGAACCAATCATTAGCGACCTTGTTGCTCATCTGTTCGATTGTGACTTATTTCTAATTCTTACCACCACTACCCATCTACCACTGATTATCTTGCTTAATCATATCGGCTGCCTTTTCGCCAATCAGATAACTCATTGCGCACGTATGAGCCGATGGAGGTTCTGGTATGATGCCCGCATCAACCACCCGCAACCGTCGGATTCCACGAACGCGCAACCGAGGATCAACAACCGCGTCTGGATCACCAACCGGTCCCATACGACTAGTGGCCACCTGATGCTGGAACGTGGTCGTTAGAACCCGCACATGGCAACGCCAGTAATCCTCCGTGTTGAAGGTATGATGCTCACAGCCTGGAACTGGCCGGCTGTACAGCTCGATGCCCAACCGTTGCATCGGTTCCGCCTGTACAATCCTCAACACTTCCTTGATCGAGTACACCAACGCCTCCACATCCCTTTCGTCCTCGAAGTACTGGTACTGGAACACGGGATGGTGGAATGGATTGCGGGACTTCAACTCCACCCTACCAACCGTGTGCGGCTTCAGCAGCATTGGCAGGAACATAAAGTTGCGCACCTCTTTAAGTGGGTCATAGTACTCGCGTACGAGTGATTCCGGCAGTCGGTACGCGATACGTGTAGCGATCGAAGAATCGAAGCTCATCGAGATGAAAGATTGCATCACCTCCACGTCCGGCATTTCTGGATCCGGATCAGCTGCGAAAGGAGTCTTCACGTACAGCAAACTCTCGATCGAGTTCGACGTAAGAGGGCCTGTTCCGTTTCGGAAGCGAAGGATCTCATCCACCGTAAGGACCTGCTCTAAGCTGAGTATGTTTTGCTCGCTTGGCGATCCGTTCCGCATGGTAAAGATGGGTCCAAAGACACCACCGTGCTCGTAAACACGACGACCCACCGGGAGATCCTGTATTACACGAATCCCTAGCTTTTGCAGTTCGGCCGCAGGCCCAATGCCGGAGTTCATCAGAAGCTTCGGTGTTTCAAACGCTCCCGCCGATAGGATCACCTCCCTTCTAGCTCTCACGGTGTTCCATCGCTTGTTCTTGGTAAACCTTATTCCCGTAGCTTCCTTGTTGTCTGGAGAAAGAAGAAACGATCAGATTAACCCCGAAAAGTACCTCTCCCAAACATTTTACCTTCTTTGAAGAGAATTTCCGTCGCCCAGGATCGTGTGGATATGTGAAGATTTGGACGATGTCGTATATCCTTCAGATACGCAGTTCCTGCCGTCACTCGGTGTCCCCGTCTGGAGTGTGCCTGCAGATACGACACACCCAACGTATCTCCGGCGTTGTAGTCCAAATACGGGTAACCCGATTGAGCCGCACTCGCTACGAACGCTTTCGCAACCTCCGATCGGAACGGGCAATCCTCCACAGACACTCGGCCCGTCTTGCCGTGAGCACCGTTCTGATCAAAATCTTTAACATTGGCCTGTTCTATTTTCTTATAGTACGGCAACACCTCGTCCCAACTCCAACCCTCCATGCCGGCCCGTGCCCAGTTATCGAAGTCGCGTCTGTTTCCCCGCGTGTAGATGATGTTGTTAATGATGGACGATCCTCCAACGCCTCGCCCATGAGTCCAGCTACACTTGCGATCCGTCAGTCCGAGACATCCGTACTTCTGCGGTACCGTTTCATAGCCGAAGCTGTAGCCCGACCCCATCAGCATCGGGCCAAGCATTGGCGGTTCGGCAAAGGCTGGACGTTCACCGCGTCCCAGCTCCAAAATCAGCACAGACACCGATGGGTCCTCCGACAGCCGATTCGCCAGTACACACCCAGCTGGTCCCGCACCAACAATCACATAATCGTACACCTGGCGTAGTTGCGGATTGCCATAATCAATGTCCTTCATTTCCGATATCATCTCCGTGAGGCTATTAATAACGCGATGATCCAGAAACCCGCACACAAACCACACACTGCAACAAAGCACTTGTGACACAACGAACCAGCGTAGCTCCATACTTTCTCCACGGTGAGTCAGAACTTTAATCTCACAACAACTGCACTGAAACTTTTTGACGATCCTCACAGCAGAATGTCTCGGACTGATCTGTTCACTGCGCAGGTAAATGTTATAAGTAGTCAAGCACTGGCTAACGGTTCTGTAGCTAAAACCGGTTACATGACGCCAGAACCAGAACCAGAACCTGTTGAAGGCTTCTGAAGATGTATACTTTCATGCCCTATATTGCTAAATCTCCGGTTCGGTTTTTTTATTAACTAGCACCTGTTCCAGCAGCGTAGATCATTAACCTCGGCAGAAGTTCATCCACTTGTTCTCCGGGAGATAGCATATTAAGACGATTCTGTTGTTTTTGCTGCGTAGCGTTTCGATCCGATGGGTTGGCTCGAAGCAAAACACAAACATTTTTTTTTCTTGATAGCTGATTACGCTACCTTTAGCTTTGAAGAAAAAGAGCTTCTTTCAAAAATCCGCCAAAATTCCGTGACAGTAATTAGATAACAGCGGCCTATATGTAACGTCTGATCATATCGGATCATAGCTAAAGATCATTAGATGCTGATCATGAGTGTAGGTCTTTTTTAATTGGTTTATATAAATTTTAGATGTTTTATAGTTGAATTTATTAAATTTTTATCATCAGTTTAATGATTTATCATCATAGTCTTGGAACTAGTTAATGGATGTTCCTATTATATCTTTATTATATAAAATTAAATAAAATCAATTTGTAACTTGCTGTTTTGTAGGGAAATATTTCTATCAACAATATTTTTGCTGCAGTCTTCCAATGCCCAAAGCAACTGAAAAAGATCTCGGTATATAATGCGAGCGATACAAAAATGCCACCCATTACTAATTTGCCGACAACGAGCGCTTTATTATGTCATATTATCATTTTGTCACCGGCGCGTTACATTCTGCCGCTCCTTGTTGTTCGAACCACGAATCGGTTTTTTTATTCCATTCCCTTTTCTGCCATTCCCTTCACACCGTCTGGTCTCAAAACCAACCGAAGCCACCGAGCAAGCGTGCAGCTCGTCCACGTTCCGGTTCACAGGTTTATCATCCCTATTTGACAAAGACAGCATTGCGCGTGATGGAAATTGATACACTGCACACCCAATAACCAAAAACCAGCATTACCCCGACCGTACCGTGCTGTTGTTCTTTGCACCCTTCGCTCTACACTCACTCTCCACCGGTGGTAACTCGCACTTAAGCTCTGATGCGCTCTACATTTATGAACCGAGCTCCGGTTGCCGGTTTTCATAAATCCCACTGTGGCTCCCAGCTCATGTACACCCGGTGTTGGATGCCTGACTGGCAGTTTTTAGCTGCACACAGTACTGCTGCTTCTTGTTTTGCTCGGTTGGGTGATTTGATTAAATGTTTACATTATCCTTTTAATTTCCTCACCACTCATTTTTCAAACCCGTGTTCCCTGCGTTCTGGGTTTTATCTCCCGCCCAATGGAAATCAGTGGATGTGTGTGCGAGATAGAGAAAATGTCACAATTTGCCTTCATTTTTTCCCGGGTCTATTTTCCCAACAGATTATTTTCACACTACTCAAACAATAAATCTTCTTTCATCTGCGTGCGTGCGTGCGCTTGGCCGTGCCGGAGCAGCGAATGATGGACCCGTACGCGGACGTCCATCAAGCGTGAAAAGTATTTATCGGCAGTCTTTGGTGTGCAATTTTGAATCCCTACATAAATTTACAAATAATTACATTCCACAGTACGCGGCCAGTAAAAGTATGATCGTGTTAGTTATATGCCTTAACCTCTCCCGTACCTTTGGTTCAGGTGGTGTCTCTCCCTCAAATGCGATGCAGTTGAATTTTCCACAGTTTTCCACCCCAGCCTCAAAGCGCCTTCGAACGGTTGTGTCCCTATTTGCCGATACACTCCCGGAGGAATTGTCATACGCTGGTGCCATCGTCTCAATAACTTGTTTATAATTTCACACTTAATTCATCTGACAGATGTCATTGCTGGTATCGCATGGGACGACATTTATTCTTGTGTGGCACTAGCAAACCTTTGAGAAGTTTAAAAATGTTTGCTGAAAATGTGCGCGATACATCATATTATTTGTTAACCGGGTAAGAAGTCACTCACCGGAACGTAATCGTCCTGTTCGGTGACCTGTTACTGAGGTTCAAAAGGGATAGGACCCTGCTGTTGCTGCTCTACCATGATGATGATGTTGATGGTGATAAAGCAAGAGGGTTCGAAGCAACAAAAGAATGCACGAGAAAACCCCATTTCGAAGATATGGTCCGTAATCGTGTCAGCTCGTCCCGATTCCCTGGCAGTGAGTAGCAGCATGACAAGAGTGCTGAACAATTGCCCGAACACCGTACCACCGGTACAATAGAAATGAAACACTGTGACAAAATAGAGTAAACATTAATAAAGAACGCCGGGATAAATCAGAAAAGATATATTTACTTTCTGTTCTCGTTTTTTTTTTGCCATTTTCGGAAACATTTGTCATGGCCGCGCGTACGAGTGGAGTTGTTTCCTTTTTTATTCAATTTTTCCTTCACATTTTGTCGTACGTCCTGTTTAGGGCTTTGATTTTGGGCTTTGCTCCCTTGATGGAAGTGGTAACGGTATTGCAAATATATTTTCAATTATCATTCCGTACTCTGGCACAAACAAAACTGGGAACCATCTGGAGTTATGGTGATAAAAAAATCTTCTACTCTCTTGAGATTACCTTCATCGATGACGGGAAGATAAAAAATCCAATAAAATGACAGTACCTATATGTAGTCAATTCAAACAAGCGCTATTTGGTCATCCGAAGGGTCAGTGAAGCGTTGGCATGCATTTATTGATATAGAATTTGTAATAAAATATGTATGTAACTAATGCATTTTAGGTCCAGCTAGTTTCACTGCGTTCAAAGAGAATTGCCCGATGAGCTGGCTGTTCGAATGTTGACCATCCGGGTCGACCTATGCACCCTTCACCGAAACGGAGGCACATTTATGTACGGAGGCGAGGGGGTCCAGTGGGTTTCCCTTGCGTAAGACAATAGAACGGCCAACGCCAGGGGTCAAGTGTAACGGAGCGATGGAGATCCGCTCCTGTTGGGATAATTACTGAATAAATCATGACGTAAAATTGATTGCCTTTCGGTTCGATTCCATAGACGGGGCCGATATGATGGTGGGTGGTACATTTGTGCGTGTGTATCAATCCAGTAATGTGCGACAGTGGACACACAGGCACCGGAAACGTAAACGTATTCATTTGGGACCGATAGAGCCTGGCTGGAATTTTGGTCCCTAATTTTTGTCTACATAATTGCATCGGATTTTTTCCTATCGTTGCCTATCAAACGGTGACGTTATCTAATTTCCAATCAGAGCAGCATCAATAAAATGGACCGGATTTTGAAAATGAATGAGGCTGTGTGGCCGTGAAGTGTATCATTTTGTTCCAAAATGTTATGTTGGTTGTTAAACCTCAGCAAACAATCTGATCTAATGAACATCTTGTATTTTGAAGAAATACAGAGCCAAATGTTGCTTCGATTCGTCATATGTTGCATAAAATTTGAGAATTTTATAAAATTTAAGCATCTAGAGCCTGAAGGTATGCTATCCGCTTAATAAAATTACCTCATTAAGACTCTGTTTGAGATTTTCACTTGATTTTTAGAAAGTAAAGCTTTAAAAGTATAGCCATTTCATACTTTAATTCTCTTTCCACATATTTTGTCATACTAACATACAAATAATGGTGAAATAAATTCAACCTGCTCATTAGAAGCATATTTGCTAATTATTTTTATATGCCTTCAGATATACATTTTCCCAATGCCAAATCTGATCGAAAGCGATTACCGAATCGTGCACATGCCATGGAAAGGAAAAAGATTTGTAAAGCAACCGACAAAACGACAGCTTTGTCTCGTATACAGTAATATTTCAACACCTTTTTCCGAACCACTTCGAATCACTGTTTACAGATTTCGGAAGGCGCATCTCGAGCAGTTTGCGACCCTGTCCCACAGTACAAGACACCGGCTAAGGCAAACGATGAATTGGGCATTGAAGAATAAAAAAAAAGAAATAACCCACAAACGCTTCATTGCTTCTTTCATAAGAGGATCGGTTGCAGTGCTGGTGGTTCGTGCATAATTGAATACCAAAGTGGAAATCCTGCACCGGAGGATTTCGAGTATGTCAACACGTGGTCGTATGTTGCCGTTGTTCACCGCGCCGTCCCGGGGTAACCCTTCACGAAGAAAACCGAATAGACAGCACGGCGACAACATCTCGCGCCAGTGTCCTTGTTCCTTCAAAGCAGGAAACCATTTGGCTACTGGCTCGGTTCTGGACTGGATGTGGTATGAAATAAATAAAAATACACCAAACAAAAAAAAAAAAAACAAACCACAAAACGGGTCTTTTTCGTACGGTGTTGCCCAAGCGAAACGGGCACAAATTTTGATTCACCATCAATTTTAAGTGGTAGAAAGAATTATTGATTTCTCCGTCTTTTTTTCCCCGGGGCGGTTCCCCGGGACGGAATTTGTCCGATGATCAAAGGGCCACATCGATGTCGAAATGTGGCAAGAAATAAAAAAATAAAAACATCGGAATCGCTCGGTAGCTCATTGAATTATCAATATCTACGAAATGGATCTCGGCAACTGGTCGAAACTGGTGGCATCTTTCAAATATGTCCTCTGCGTTCGGAGTCCTCCAAACAAGGGATCCCCGATCGTTGCCATCATTTCGGGATATTTTTGACATTGAATTGGGAGTTGGATGGGGAGAGGGGGGGATAAAATAATGCCACTCTGTCTGGCCGGATCGGATGGGTATGCTGCAACCATTCAGAAACACCAGCGCAAAGACAGGAAGCAGAAAACCTTCTTTGATGCACGGAACGGAACGTGTCTGCGTTCCAATCGTGGTGAACCAAAATCAAAGTGGGCACCATGGTGCAGTTCCCTCCCCACCACCCCATTACATCCCCTTTCGATCGGTCGAGTGTGTGTGTGTGTGGGGTAGAGTCGGGATGCCTTTATTCTTCCAATATTTCCTCGAACTCGAACACCTGAGCATTTTTTAAATTATAAATTTATAAATACAGTGTGAATAAAAATCCCTGCCGGTCTGTTCTCCCCTTTTTTTATGTTGCTTCACCGGTTTTATGGAAAACCGATCGGAACTGACATTGAGACCAGTGTCCGCATCGTTCGAAGCACTTGTGATACAAAAAAGGAATACCGCTCGTTTGCAGGGAAACCAAACCAGCGTCGAGTGGTTTGTTAAGGAAAAAGGTGTTTTTGTGTTTGCATTTTACCTTCTCTTTCACTTTTCGCACCTTTTATTCTGTGCATTTTTTCTCCCCCATTTCGTGTGTGTGTGTGTGTGTGTCCATTTCCTGAACTCGAAACATCAAGATTCGTTTGAATGACAGAAGCTGAAATGCTTGGAAGGACACAAGAATCGTTCGCCAAGAAGGTGCTGGGTGGTGACGAAAAATGCATCGTGATTTTGGGACAATGGTTGCAGGACGGTACCACGGCTGGATGAAAGAAATATGAGCAGCAATATAAATAAAATATTGCCCACCGATTATGGGGTTTCGAATCGCAGTGGCAATTTGAGGAAGAAAAGAACCCAAATGTGCACATTTCTGGAGAGAACAGTGGACGGAAATGCCTTTATGTTCGCTCCTTATCTGGGTGTGTTTGCGCTGAATGGTGCGATTACATCTTAGCCGTTACGATTTCTTCAAGATACTATTTTATGATTCTTATTTAATTTAATTTAATAATATTCATAGCTATTGCTCCCTACATAATCAATAGCTACACTGACACGCATTATTAACTGCCAGCTATCATAGAGGTGTCTTCCACCGTAAGCCCATTAATAGATACCGCGAGGATACGAGGCTTTACCAGCTTTGCCGGGATTTTCCACGGCAGCATCCCTCGCTTTTATGCCACACGTTCCGACATGCAAATTCAATTTTCCTCCCGATCGCACAACACATTCTACGCCCATCAGGCCATTGCAGGCTTCACGTGCAAGGAATTTAAATGTTTCGCTACGCCGCTTTAGAAGCCTCGACGCTTTCATCTTCGAGCGATAAAATAAATACACCGAACGAGCAACAGCAACAAAAAAAAAGCACTATACATTATTTGTCATCCAATGGATGGTACGTACCGGAGAAAGAAAGAAAAAAAACTCCTTGCATATTAATAAACGGTCAAAATCCACCGTGAAAATGACCGTAAAGAAGCGCGATTTGTCGTAGATTCAATTATTTAAATTTCATTAAAATAAGTACCGGATCGTGTCGATTAGTTTTATGATGATCGGCACTGCACTGTACCAAGGGGGAGGATTTTAACGCAATGTGAAAGCTGAAATAACGGAACCTCCGGAAAATATGACAAATTTGATTAAAACTCCCCATTGAAACGAACACGCTTCCTCGGGTGGTAGCGACACCAACGATTCCGACCGGTTTGCAAGGGAACCCCTGTGGTAGGGCAATAAGGAAGTGTTTTCGGAGTTTTCGGAAGGGCTTTATGCAAAAACCAGGGTGCCTGGGGTGCCTGAAGTGTGACCAACAATTGGCCAAATATTACCGGCAATTTATTATAAATTTAAAGACATCTGTATCCCGGGGAACCGTATGGTTTGTACGTTTGAGCGTATCGGTTCTGAATGTGAATGTGAAAATGATGCCTGGAAAAATATATAACTAATGGGTAGGAATTGTTGCTTTACTGATAACAAATTTTCATAAAACATCTTTCCAGTTATAGCTTTAGAAACAATCTGATTCACTTATGCTAAATAAAAAATGATTAATATACGAGAAATGCTTAGTCTTGTGATGTCAACTAATATATTTATTATAAATGAACAATTACAGTATCTTACGTTTACATCTTTTTATACATGTTTAAGGCAACTATTTCAGCAAAATGAAAATAAAATTGTTGAACTACACTTACTATGTGGGCTTATAAAGAATAATATAAATCTTTTTAACAATAAAACTATGAAAAAATGTAGCCCTAACCCTTATGATATCTTGATCATGCTCTCCTGTTCAGAATATAAAGGATTTTCTCAAAACAATGGATGTTTGGATTATTCCTCCTAATACCCCTTCAATGCAATTACCATCACAGAACAATACAGGTTACATCGATTGTTGTAAAATATTTCCAATGTTTAAAAATGAGATTTCCATCCAGATTTTGCCAATTCGATATCCACATACTGACTGTAAGCTAAACAGGATAAGGCAATGTTTTTTCAGCGAAGAAACAAACAGAAACCCCCAAAAAAAAACCACTCGAAACACATCACAATATATCCCGAAACCGTAGCATTATTATAAAATTTTGAACATGCACGTGCTACATCTCAAGTTTCCGTGACGTAAATCTTAAGCCGCGATAAAAATCGTAACACCGTTTTCCTTTTTCTACCGTTTCTGGTGTGAGGGGGGCTAACCGAACGGTTCCTTATCCATCGTTAAGACAAATCCTTTTTGGCCTGGCCCACACGAAAGCATGGTACAATATGGCAGTGAAAACTTCATCCCGAACCACCACCGTGCAGCACCAAAACCGGTCCGTGAAAAGCGTAGAAAGCCTTTTTATCAAAAACAATAAATTTTCAAATAAATAAAACCAAGATCCCGTTCGTTCGAGCGTTCGTTAACTCCCGTGCCTTGTCCAACCGATCCGCTTTTTCGTGGAGGGGTCGTAGTTTGCCCAAAAGGACACCCTCGGTGGAAGCGGGGAAAAGAAAACCAAAATAAAACACCAACCCGAAGGCAGCCAATCCGATAAACAAAAATTGCCATAAAAATCTCATCTGTATGGATAAAATGTAATATCTCGCAAAACCAGCATTACACCTTCAACCACCCCCAAAAGCCCAAACCACCCAAAAAAAAATCCGCCTTGCAAAATGGACGCCGGTGACAAAAGATGAGGAAAAACAATAAAATAAGACCGCGTAAAGGGAAGCGCGACCGGGAATGAAACGCTTGCCTCAAAAGTTATTGTCCTTTTTGTTTTTGCTTTGCCCAGTTTTGGGCCCATTTTGTGGGTGGGTGGGTGAGGTGGGTTTTGGGAAAAAGAATACGTAGAAAAAGGGATTTTCCGTTCACTTCCGATGAGCTTACTTTTACTTCCCGTATTTAGTTTTTTTTCGTATTTGTGTGTAACGATATGGAGTCGGTTAGTGATTCTTTGGGTTATTGGGGAGGCTCTTATTTTTTTCGTCCCATGTGTTCCTTTTTCCTTCCTTATTGTATTGCCCTATTCGCTAGGAGAGGTTTATGTGGTGTGTGTGTGTGTGTGTTCTTCCCATGCTTTCCTTTCATTTTGTCCACCCAAACCACCCAGGCAGAGGATCAATATTTTCCATCCTTCGCCTCAAGGGCTGGGGAGAAAAAAGGATCAAACAAGCTGGAAAGGTGGTTGGGTAACATAAATATGGCGGAAGAAGCGATGGCCATTGTTTGGGTTTCATGTTATTTTCTTTTTTCTTAAAAACCACCACGGGGGCGGATGGAAAAGTCACCCACTCGAATATAGGAAGAGGAAAGAATAAAAGGGGGCTTTCAGCTCTCGCTTCGAAAATGTATAACTTAGCGGTACAAAATTAGAATCAGAAAAAAAGTATATTTTATCATCCCTCCAAAGTATCCGGTTTTTTTATGCGCCACGTTTGTGTTTCGTCCATTTTGTACTATGGCAAAGATGCCCGGACTAGGGACAAGAGTGCGCTGATGATAAGGGGGGAGATGGAGGCTAAATTTCTCATAAAATAAGTTCACGATAACCTTTCTGCCCGATCGGTTGCATGGCTTCCTTTTCCGCATCGAGCGAACCATGGCCGCTGGAGCGATCCCTTTTCTTCTGACGTATCTCGGCCTGCCCGGACCTGATAGGGGAACCTTCGAGCCAATTGTTCAACGGCACTCAGTCACCCGCAATATTTTTCTTTATTTCCTTTTTTTTTGGTGTCCCTTTTTAAAACCCCGTTTTTTTGCCCAAACTCCACTTGTCCATGCTCCGCTTCGTTTCGAAATATAAAAAAAAGGATCCACTCAACCCAGCAGCCTCGTATTTTGTTTCCCTTCTGTGCCCCCGGTTAGCAGTCGTTCAAATAAAATTGAGATGTATTTTTTACACCATGCAAAAAAATAAAAGACAAATGCTTTATTTTATTATACATTTATGTAAATTTTCGAGATTATACCTTTCGACTCCGCTCAAAAATAGCGAAAAGGGGACCCCGAAATTTTACCACCCCCTCCTCACACCCAGCACTCCATTTTGGAAAAAGGGTATCAATAATGTCCCGCTTACAGGCCGAGGGGCGGATCATTTCGGAACTGGGAAGCAAAAAATGGCAAACGTATATTTCGTTCATTGTTTGCGTAGTGTCCGGAAGATACGCCTTTCCCCGTTTTCTACGCATTCCTCTTTTTTATGTCATTGTTGTATTTCTGAAACCACCCGGATGTGTTGCGTTGTGGGGACCTAAGCAGCGGAACAGAGGGAAAAGTTTTTCCGCGGTGGTGGAATGATGGCGAAGAAAAATCGCTTTAAATAATCGGTTTATCTAAGTATCTCAGCACGAAGTTTCATTTTTCTTATACACCTAGGGCGAATTTCCTGAAGGTAACAATCAATTGTATCTGTGAAGTCGTTTGAACTTCGAATAATATTTATGTCGAATAATATGCTTGTCTCTTAGATCTTTCATTTATACTATTCAAAATTGTTCAAAGAATAATATTAGTTTTGATTAAACTTTACATCTAGTTTTGATTAAACTTTAGATTTTAAGAACATTGCAAAAATCTTGTAATCAATTCTTTAGCTTTTCTTCCCGATGCAATAAATTGTGTAACCCGAAACATAAATATTCAATCACAATCAAGACCGGGTTCCGTGCGATTTGAATGGTTGCGCTCTTCTCATTCAACACCAAGCGTCTCCTTAAATCGTTCGTTCGTCGTCCATCGATGGGGAAACTCTCATGAAAACACACAAAACGGCACCCGAAAAATTGAACATCGGCCAAAAGTCATCTTATCCCCTGCAATCGTAAGACAGTAGACGGACGCCCCAAAACAAACCAAATCCTTTGTACAACATGGCCGTCTGCGTTGTTGGAGTTTTCTCAGGAGGGATTTTTTTGCTTGCCACAAACATGCGATGATTTATGTTGCTTAATGGGAAATTAGCATCAGCAGGAAACTTTTTCTTTCCCATCACTTTCCACGGCAAAGGTTCGTCGCTTGGTCGCCCTAACTCTCCCCTTCTCGGGTAGTCTTCCCCATTCCTGCTGGTGGATATCGTTTTCAATCAGGAATGAAAGAAAATTTTGCTTTCTTTATGCTTCCTCTTAGCTAAATGGAGAACAACCTACGTTACGGGTTGGTAGCATTGAGAGTGTGTTTTTCATTTATTTTCCAGCCGGGGATTGCTTTCCTTTTGAGCGATCCTTCCGGTGGTGGCGTGCCAAAAAAACTACCTTCAAGAAAGATGAAACAAACAAGGAAGAACACTCAACGACATCAAAGGCAGGCAGGCTTTTATAGCCTCAAGATGGTACGGCCTTTGGAAAGTCCCCGGCACATCGAAACGTTAGCCAATGAAACCAACAAACGGAGGTTTAAAAAAGTGTTTGAAACAACAGCACGCTTCAACGCAAAGCCGTAATTTTGCATATCATAAATTTGTTTGGATAAGGTTAATAAGAACCGAACACTGATTAGTGTTCCAGGTGGGGGGATTGGTGGTCACGGTTCCCCGCTGGTGGTTGCGGTGGAGAAAAAACTCCTCACCTAGAGGTTAGATAATTTCCACAACTTTGTGGATAGAAATTGTGGTACCAAAATGTCCATATTTGTCCATAAAGAAGACCCCCACTGTTCTTATGAAACGCAGGGAAATTACTTGCTCATTTTTATTTCCTTCTTCACAATCAATCTCAACGATTCTAATCCCTGCATCGTAGGTGGTGTATTTTGTACCGAGATTTATCACACTTCCTTCCTACGGTGAGGATAATTGCACCGTGTTAGAGTCAATCCCCTATTTTCCTACAGAACCTCACTCACGGTGCAGTTTGCCACCCTTATTTTAATATTCAAAACTCCGAATATCCGATGGAATAAATATGTTCGCTGCACTAAAGCGACTAACCCTGTCATCCACCCCGAGCACACTATAAACGGCTTTTCCTGTCAAATTCAAAATCAAAATGTTCGCACCATCCAAGTCGACACTGCTGCGCTCGGCTTGGGTGGGGGACAAAAAGATGACAATTTTCCATTAATAACTTCAAGCGATTATTTTAATCCCCTTTTTTCCACCCTGCCTCCAGATAATAATATTCAACAGCCAAAATGTACAAACAAACGCACACACACACAATCGCTCTATTGACTGTGAAATTGTACACTTGTTCCCGTGTTTATCCCTTTCTTTTTCAACTCCCTCTCAGATGGGAGGGTTGCACCTAAAACCTTGGATGGACATTTTAATGCCGGCTGTGAGATGCCGTGGAAATGATTTTCCTTATACGGTTTCCCGAACTTCCAGCTTCAGTACGGGTGGTGTTGGAACAAAAAGGCGAAAATTATAACAGCCCTGTGCCATATTCTTAACGTACGTTTGCTCCTTTTTTCCTTCAAGGGGAAACAACTGGACGGATTACTCACCAGAACAAGTGCCCGCAGGTTCGCTGTGCTGCAGGAAGCGTAGGTATCCCGTTCGGACCGTGCCACGAGATGAGACGTGGTCGATAAAGCAGAAAATTATGTTTCGGACAAAGACGGTAGAACGCTCAGATTGCTTACCGGTCGGTGACCGGGGGGTGAACCGAAGGTGCGATGCGGACGATTGGGATGAATGGAACTTAATCTTCATAATTGTACTTCCGAAAATACAGCTAGGGGTGTCTTTTGCCGAAAATGTTCAATAAACCATATTCGTTCTGTTTTGAAGGGTGTATTCTATTGTCGCTTCTTGTGTTTTACCGTTTAAATAGTTATAAATAACAATTTCCAATTGTTTAAAAACATTTTTCGAAAACTTCTAAAGTTTATTTCAAATGTTGTGATTTTTATTTCATTTTACTACAGGAAAACATATTTTATCTAACACAAAATGTAATGCACCCTAGAATTCTGGTCAGCAATCAGCCGTAGCAAACAACCAGGAACCACGGGAAGCTGTAGCAACAGTAACGAGTAAATGCGTCCAGATGGCAAAGTGGTTTAGAGTTAATCTTTTGTTCGTTCGGTAACCCCGTACCCGGAGTCATTTCCGCGGTCGGTTCCGGGTACCGCTTTAATGACGGTTCCACACGAGACACACCCGACCGGCCGAAAGACAGCAGCCCATCCTGCACCGTATGCAGGAAACGTTGAACCCACCTCATGGCAAGAATGGGAAAATTGCCCTCGTGCAGAAGAGCTCCTTTAGAGAAAATTTCCCGGGGTCAGGGCTCAATCCGGGATCACACTATCTGTTCGCTAGTTTTAGGTGGGATGGAACAGACACCATTATTTTTTTTTCTATCTGCGTGTAAGCCTATATCATTCCCTACTGTCTACACCCTCTCTCTCGCTCTCTTCATCAACACGGTCAATATATTAATTGCACAAAAAGCCAAAAGCGAGAACAATTTTATTGATGTTTGCATATGTTGTCTTGGGTCGGTTTTCGGGTGAATTGAATGATTGAGTTTGGTGAATTATTTGCAGTTTTTTTGTATATTCGTGCTGTATTGATATCACCAGCATTGTGAAGGACATATGTGCATGTAAGTGCTAATACGGTGAGGTTAAAGGTTAAACGATTGGGATGGAAGCGTTGCAGATTGCATATGTGAGGAAATGTATTGAACAGGGACACAGCAGGACAACTACTTTGGAAGAGGATATGAAACCTATGGTTCTGGAACACCACAATAAATATTCGTTCGATAGTGAGGAAATTAAATGTAATTTAGAAAAACTTATGGATAGATGGTGTGTTCCTAGAGAGGAAAAACCTTCAAAAATTCAATTTTGACAACTGTAGTCAATTAATTGTCTTCTAGCACGATAAAGATATAGTCTTCTTAAAGCATCTCTAGTAAAATCCGAATCCAAATCGGAACAGTGAACTTCGCATCTTGAAAACCTCCCGTTTGCATTTGATTACGGTTCAGCACACTGTTTGAAGAGCTGACAAAACACTAGTTGCGGCCATCCACCAGAAACCAACCGTACTTTAACCGCAAAGCAAAAAAAAAAAACAAGCGAAGGAACGAAACATCCCAAACACACTCGCTCTCATCCACCTGCAAATCAACATGAACTGTTGACCAAAGAAATTACAGCTCTCCGGTCGTCGATAAACATCGTTTTCTTCTCCAACGCCGAGATGTCCGAGTGTCCTTTCTGTGTCCCAAGAAAGAGCAAGTTTCTTCGCAGCTCAACCACAATCTTTACTAGTCTAACATGAAGCCCTCTTCTCCAACAAACACACACACAGAGATATACTAAGAAAAGTGCAAGACGATCAAGAATAATTTATGTTTTTCTTTTCTTATCTCCACAGTTGCTCTGGAGACTTCACCACTGATAAGTTTGTAAGGAGTTGTGGAAAGGGGTTTCCTTCAAACCTTTTCATCCCAGATGAGCATCTCCATCATCTTTTGCTCCCGCTAGACCTCCCGCCCATAAGAAAATGCTCTGTAAAATTGCATTTTTATGTACCGATTCGTTCGTTTTGTGTCGTGCCATTTTATTATATACTTCTGCCATACCTTCATACTTTCACCTGACCAGGGTTTTGTAAGCCGGGAACTCGATCCGTTGCGCATCACTCGTTGCCATGGTTTTTCCCCGTGGACACTGACCAAAAACGGAAAGTTCCATAAGAAAGCATAAGCTTTCAAACCCGTAAGACGGTGCGCTTTTCTTTCTTCCACTCGAAACAAGGAGGAGTTGAGATGCTGCGATGAACTAGCGCTGGTCATCGGAATCCAACCACATCTTGATCATGATGCTCCTTGCTCTTGCGTCTTGTGTGTGTGTGTGTGGGAAGCATTATTCCTTTAAGATTAGTGCACTATCTGTGTGTAGTAGTGGTAGCACCAACAAACCATCTCCATCTCATTTCCGCGTATGAATGGGAAGCTTTCTTTTTTCCCATCTTCAAGATCGATGGTTATGATAAAAACAGCATAAGGAGAGCCAAGCGCATTAAGAATAGTGAACAAGAAATCCAACCTGTAAAGGAAAGGAAACCGCCACCATGCTTGGTTCTTGATTAGTTTGTAGTAGTGAAAACATAATGCAAGACACGATTTTCATCGTCGCGCGAAGATAATGCGAAGAAACCTTACATCGGTTCGTTGGTTTAGTTCTTTTTTTGTTTTGTTCCGCTCTTCATCGTTATCGAGGGAAAAAAATTTGTTTCCGTGTGGGTGCGTTCGATCGTGTATATACGCTTCTCCACACCCGCTCAATGGTAATAAGCTAGTTTGTTGCCTCGATTTTCCACCATGCTCCATAAATCCGAATTCCTTCCATCCTTTTCCGCAAAGGGCACGGCGAATTGGCTTCTACGCGAATGGTCCCCTATTTTGGCCGGATACATAACCGCGGAAAAGCAAGCATTTTCTTTTCCTCAGCTACTCACCACACTCCACCATTCCCAATTCACCATAGCTCGAGGTGGAAAAAATAAAAGGAAAAGCATGCCATGACGCTTCTTCCTCAGTGTGTAAGAGAGAGAGAGAGAGAACAAGAGAAAATGAGAGAGATAGAGCGTAAGATGACCGACGCAAGATAGTGTGCGCATACACGCATGCGGTCAAAATATTTCATAACTTGTGTTCCCATATCTTTTGCGAAGGATATCATTGGCCCTGTCCGAAGACGACCGCTTTCCCTCACGATAGGGCACGTACCAATGACGAGAGCGAGAGAGCTAGGGAGTGATAGTGAAAGAGAGGCACCATTCTATACACAAGAGATTTCCCGGTTGGGAAAACTGGTAACGGTAGATGGGTTTCCGATGTGCAAGATAATAAGCAGCCGTCCGGAGTGTCTTCTCACTCACTCTGCCCAATGTACCGCAAACCTCAAGAAGGACACACATTCATTTTCCTCCGATCTGAAAATGGTTTCCTTACTACGAAACGGGGCAAAACGGCAACAAAAAAAAATACGCAGGTTGATGATGCCACCCACGGGGTAAGAATTTTCCACATTCGCTGGCCGTTTCACTCACCCACACCGGGAGGGAACGGTGGCTGGAGTGGCTTATGCCGTATTTATGAGCCCGTTAGTTTTTTCTGTTTTTTCTTCTCCCTGTACATCCCATCTGCGATTCGTCCAATCATCGAGGGAATGGTTGGCACCCATCTTTACGAAGGGAATTTGCGCAATATTACGGACGGTTCTTGCGGCTGGTTTGCTTCCGGTTCGAAGGAGGTGCATAATGCTTCTTGGCAATGGGTGGAAAGGATGCTTTTTCCTTATCGCCAGCTATAGAACAAATTAGCAGCCTTTTCAATACATTATTGTTGCGATGTGGACTTAATAAGCATATTTTGTTAAGGATATTGCATACTTAAAGGTGTAAATTTAGAATTCGAAACAACAAACGCCTGAAAGCACGCAATTTGCTTGAGATATTTCGTAACACATGTTTGTCATGTGAATTGCATCGATTAAGGCGATTTTGTGTGATGATCTTCCTCACATTTTCCTGAAAGTATGCAAAACATATGACAAAATAAGCCTTTTTATCGATTTTGCGATAGACTGTTCGTTTGATTGTTCTACTGCTAAACAAATTAATGACCCAACTGGAAGCGAATTGTAAGCAATGTTCCATTTAGCATTTATTTCTACAAAATCATAATAAAACAGTGTGCGTTCCTTGAAATCGAAGTTTAATGTACCCAACAGAGGGCCCCAAAGGAATGAACAATTTTTGCATTTATAAAAAAAATACACCCAACCCAGCAATAACAATCGTGCGTAGGAAATGCCACCCTAAAACACACAAAAAATCACACATACAAAATGCGAGCAAAGAACCCAATCTACCAAACGAGGCATGCTATAACAACAACCTGCTCGACTCATAAACCTTTGCGAAAACGAACCCTAACAAGAGTCCTCTTACCACTGGTCCAGCTGGTTCAGCTCCCCAGCGCCCAGCACGATGTCCAGCAACGTAGAGAAAAAGTGTCAGAACTAACGAGACCCGGACCCGGGTCCGAGTTCCTCCCGTTTATTTTTTTTTCCTTTCTTTCCCTCCCCTTGGTTGCGGATGTTGATGAGTTTTGCGTCGGACACATCCAAAATTACGACCAGAAATAACAATCGTGCCTGGCCGATACCGTCCCGGTCAGCCACGGACGCTTTGCAACCCCCCCACTCGGTTGGAAAACTGGACAGACTGGACGACCATCCCGTACCGACGTTGATATTTTCAGCAACCTTCGGATATTTTACCCTCCCGAACATTAGGCGAATGGACCAAACACACACACACCGTATCGAGTGAAATGAGAAAAATGTGAGTAATGTATTTTCATATATTTTCCTCAGCCCTGCCAATCCCCCAGCCCGGCGAAACACATGACCGTTGGGAGAATTTTTGCTATGGAGAAGCGAACCTCATAACCTCATCCCATCATCTCCAAATGGCTTCCTATTTCAGGGCGCATGGTGGACACATTGAGGGGGGAGAATGGAGGGGGCTGGCACAACAGTGCTGTTGGGCTATTGTTTTTCCAAGGACTTAGCATTGGAATGGCTTTTCCTTCCTTTCTTCCTTATGCCTTCTTCCCGTGTTCCGCTGTGAGGGCTTCTCCTTGCTAGCATTTGTCCATCGCTAGCGGATATATTATCTGCCACATTTTGGGTGGCAATGGAGGGTGGGTTTCTTTTTTCTCCCCTCCCCTCTCTTCCTTCGCCTTTCATTCCTTCCCGTTCCCCACGTTAGAAGGGAAAACTTTTATCTCTTGTCGTCCCTGCCCGATTCCAAAGCACCGTGTGGTGTTATATAATATTGAATTGTGTTATGTTGTGGAGCAATGTTTTCGTTCCATTTTGTCCTCATTTTGGCCCGGATTGGTGGGCGGTGGGTCAGCGCTAACGCTTCATTCGTAATGTCCATGCTGGCTGTTTGGCTCCCACTGTTGCTCACAGATACATACGCGTACGGTTTCATTATTTAATTATGGGAGAACTGCTTCGTCGTACCATCTTGGCTGGGGCGTTATATATCTATATACATAAGGGGGGGAATTGATAATTTTATAAGGTGTCCCCATCGATGTCCGATGTGCGTTTCTGTACGTTGTTTTACGTCAGCAGAATGGCTAGAAGTTTATTGATTGAACGAATTAAAGCACGAAACAAATAAGCTTGTGCTGGTTTCGGGAACGTGTACCTAATACAAATTCATTCGGATAATTTTTCATTCAACTTTTAATTATTTACACATATTTTTCCTTCTCTCACACACGCACCTGTACCTTCTCTATCCACCTGCCTTTTGACGGAATAGCAAAATGACAAATTGTTTCAACTTTTCATTAAAAGTCATCTCGTACCGTATCGAAGGATACGAAACAACCAGTAGCAGTGTTGCAAACCTGAAACCCACCACCAGTTTCCTACCTAGAACCCAAATTCTAAAGGGCGTTAGCGTTACGAATAAATTACATAATAAACGATGATTCGACATGAATGGCAATGCTAGGGAACAGGAACTTCACGGGGGGGTAGTAATTATTTTTCATCCCTCGTCCAAAACAAAAGCCAAAAGGGACAGCACGGAACGCGTTTCGGGGAAATTTAACAGTTCCAACATCATCCTGCTAGAATTAGAAAATGAAGATGCTGGTGATGTATTTTTTTCACTGAAAATATAACGCTAGTAACGTTCAAAATGATGATGATGATGATGAGGCTATCTTATCTAAATTAAGCGTACCGTTTTTGCCTCTGCACGTGTGCCTACTATGTTTTGGTTGGGAGGTCTAAGTCATAAGCACATTGGCAATCAAATAAAAATAAAAGAATGCTTTCCTTTGTGTCAAGAGCGTAAAATTGCTCATTTTAATTACCATTTGTCCTTGTGGCTTGCGAGACCATTTAAAAGTATGGTGGTAGTGGTGACTGTCCACTGTCACCCTGACCATTCTCCTGCATTCCCCCACTGTTTAGAAGAGTAAGAAGGAAATGGCACAGTTCGAAAGACCTTTTGACATTGTATAGTTCACTAAAATACGAATAAGAACCCTCCCCACTTTCGGATATTAGCCATTTCACCCCAAAAACAATACAAAACAACAGACACAAAGTTATTATACTTTATCATTTTCATCCACAGTGGTTTGGTTTATTAATTGGAAATAATAATACAAAAAAACAGCGCCTTAAAAGTAAGAGAGTATAAATACCTACGAATAATATTCCCAGTAGCTAGTTAGTGTATAACATAAATTATCACAAAAAGGTTGTTTCATTTCGAATTGCGATCGTTCCTTTGCTGAATCGAGCGTGTCACGTAATAGCAATAATAAGCAACGAACCGAAAATGATCGGACAAATTCTTCGCCCTTCCAATTTAAGGGAGCAACAAATGTCTAAATCATACACGCAAATCTTCAATCATTTGGGAATTATGAACCGGATGCAAAAAAAAAACAAAAAAAAAACATAAACTATATGCACAAGTTCCTGTAATGTTCGTGTTGATGCATTGTTGCTCTTGTTTTCTTTTCCTTCCCTCTTTGTTGGTTTGTTTCGTCGCGTTTTATCTCTTCTTCATATAAAACAGTGTTTTGTGTTGTGTTTTTTTCCTTTCTTCTGTCACATGTTTTGTTTTGTAGCAAGTGAGAAGTGTGCTTATACGTTGTCTCTTTTTTCCCTTTTTTTTGCAAATGTGTTGTGTTTACTCATTTTATGATTAACACAGTTTCACGTATAAGAGAGTTCCATCACCTCCACCACAAAGCAACAACATTAACAAACAAACAAACGAAAATCGTTCGGAAAAGCTCACACATCGCATCACTTTTCAGCGCACACTAAAAAGATTCGCCCTTCCCTGCTACACCTGTCACTCGCTTGACCTGTTTGATTTGATTCGATTTGAAACACACGCGCATTGTTTTATGTATTTTGTTTCTTCTTGTATTACTTTTGCTTCTTGCGAAACATTCCGATTGTTTGGTTTTCCTTTTCCTGTCTTGTATGTTTTTTTTTCTTTTCCATTTTGTTTTCTTCTGTTTTGTCTACTCTTTTCATAGTTTTGCTGTCGCAGCTATACACACCTAAAACTTAATGCTACATATAAGGGTTTTCTTTCTTCTTGTCTTTGATAATATGCGATTTGTGTGTGTGTGTGCACACTTAAACAAAACGCTCGCTCACTTGCTTGCTCTCTCTCTTTCTCTTTCTTGCTCACAAACAAGAAAGTGCTTTTCCACCAGCGTTCCATCCATTGTTGCACATTTCCGTCACTCATCAAATCGAGCGCTGCGTTTGAACTACATTTTGCGGATTTTTTTTTCTTGCGCAATTTCTACGATACATTGTACATTTACATACACTTACACACTGACACGCACACACACGCACACTCACATACAGCGATTTAGATTGAGGGGGGAGGGGAGTGTTGTATATTTTTTGTTGATTTTTTCCGTTTTCTTTGCCTGTAGTTTTTCTTCTGTTTTTATGTACCTTTATTACTCCTACCTGTTTGTATGATTTTATCTAACACTTTATTCACTTTTTTTTAAATAACATTGTGTTTACTTACTTTTGCATGTTGCTTTTAGTTTTTTTTTCTTGTTTTTCTTTTCGCACAACTTGAAAACCTTCCAACCACCACAACTCCGCCAATATGTGTGATAGTGCCGTGGAGTAACTTTGCTATTTACAAAAACCAAAACGACTCTGCCTCCTTCTGTGGGCGGAGGAGCAGTGCGGAAAGTAATGGTAAACGGAAAACGGAACACGAGTTCTTTGATATGTAACGCTGCGATTCTTCACGAAGAGTCCTCCTGCCCGAAATGGCGCCATCATTGCGCACCACCTTTTGTTTGTGTGTTTTGATTATTATGTTTTGTTTGTGTGGGTGTGTGTGTGATTTTTTTCTGTTAAATTCCAACAGCTGCCCATTCGCTCGCACCGTCTCTCTCGTGTCAGCTTTCAGCTTTGGTAAGGAGAAATTCGATTGTTTGTGTTTTTTTTCGTTTCCTGTGCCGTGTGGCTAACCTTCGCCAGGGCCGGAAGTGCTCAGCCCACCACCTACCAGCGTACTGTCGCGCGTACATTATCAACTCGCGGCAATGTTTTCCGGCATTTCCTTCAGCTTCTGGCACCAGTTCTTCAGGTCGACCACCTCCTTCCCCATGCCGTACTCGTTGTAGTTGTTGTTGGAGGCAGCGGCGGCGGCCGCAGCAGCTGCAGCAGCGGCTGCTACAGCGGCCGCACTGCCAGCCATCAACGGTGTCGGTGAGCTGCCCCGGTCCGACACGATCGACGCCATGCTGCTCGATCCATTCTCGTCCGATACGGCCGACCCCGGCGGACCACCGTCGGCCATTTCCATCAGCGGTTTCGACGGTCCATCGTCGTAGCTGCCGGCGGATCTGGACCGTTCACGGCTGCCACCGCCGTACCGATGTCTTCCACCACCGGATGGTGAAAAGTCCTGCGCACCGCCATCTTGCTGCTGTTGCTGCTGGTGTGATGACTGGTGGTGCGATTCCGAACCGTTGGACGACTGCGAATGGTTATCCTGGGGCGGTGTTTGAGTGCGTGACTCATCCCCGGAATTGCCACCCGAGCTGCCGAACATATCACGGATTTTGTGTGTGAGCATGTGCTGCTTCATATTTCCCTGCGAGACGTATGGCGAAAAGGGGCGAAACGAGAACGAACGGGAAGAATTTGCCGTTAGTTTGGTTTGATAGAATAAAAAACAAAAAGAAATAGCTAGATGTAGTAAGAAGGGGTGGGTGGAAAGCTTGGGAGAAGAAAAGGTAAAAGGAAGCAAATAGTAAGGAATATTTAGGAAAATTAAAACAAAAAAGGCACACAAAGTCTTCACAAACAAGCAAACAACAACATAGAAAAAGACGCAAACATGTAAAAGCGAATGTCTTTGCAGTAAATTGTTGGTGAAAGATCATTGTCGAAAGTTTAAAATAAACTACACCACCATGCAGAAATGTTTTCCCCCGATGTTTTCTGTTTTGATACTTTTTCCCACAAATCTCCATTCCAAACATTCTTAAATTTCTTTTCTCCTGTTTTTTTTTGACTCACTTCTTCCTCAATGGGAATGTACATCGAAAACAAACATTTCACTAATTTATTGCAGACCGAATAGTCGGTAGCAAATGGGGATGGTGCATTTTTTTTAATGTAAAAAAGTGCACCAATGCAATTGAACAGGGAATTCAGGACGTAAAACGAACCCTTACGTGCGTGTGTGTGTTGTGTTTGTCTGCGTTCCAATAACTGTGAAGAGGAAGCGAAACACGAGACACTGAAACTAAAATAACAAGCTGCTACATAACACACTACACAAGGAGTAAAACATCAATAATAATAATAACAACAATAATAGTTTAAAGAAAGAAACAACACACACGCAAAGCGGTAAAGCGATTATGGTAAAAGAAGATGAAAATAGAGTTGGGGAAAAAAGAAACAAACAAAACAAAGAAGCAACATTTAACTGAGAAGATGAAAATGCATACACAAACACACAGATACACATAAATAGCACATAAAAATAAAAACAAAACCTAAAAGGGGGGAAACAATCTCACAAAACACCGACAATGAGACGTGTATATTGCGCAAGCAGTGCGTGCCAGTTATCGATACTAGTCAGTAGCCGCGTGTGCGATCGTTGTCTTCTCGATCGCTGAGAAGCAAAGTGCCAAAGGCACCGGGAGAGAAATGCATAGCAATAAAAAAAGCTAAAAACTAAAAAGAAAATAACCACAACATCGATTTAAAAAAGATGCACTTCTGGGTGTATAATTTTAGACGACAGTGTATAAACCGATCGTCGCCCAACGGTTCCTACGTTCGATCTTTACCTGATGGAAACTATGCAAATAAAAAGACATAAACGACGCGTCGGGAAAGGCCCAAGTAATGTGCAATTAGAGTGGTGTGTGCTTTCTTTGTGTTTTTCCTCGGTTTTAGAATATTTCTGTTAACTAAATGTCAACTCGCTCGTCTGCTGGGACACTTTTACTTTATGAACTCCCAACGATCGTTCGGGAAGGGAGTAAGGGAAAGTTTTAAAAATTCTCTACATTTTCCACCAACCGCCCAAATGTCAACCGTAACGTCAAACCGATCGATCGTTCGACGCTCGAGGGCCTTTCGGTGCGTTTGGTGGGTTGTTTTTAGTCTTTCGACTGTACGCTTTTTGGTCTTTTTCTACAAAAAAAAATCGAATCCCAATCCGTTTCGAACCATAAGCACATTCCGAGCATGAAATTCTTTGCTATTTTCGTATTGCAAGTCTCAATTTCTGCTGTCCGTATTCGATTCCAAGCGACATTTAATCGCCTATTTTAATCCTCAATCTTTCTTCTGTTCGGTTGTTCTTGTTGTTGCTTTCCTCCATTGGAGTGTATAATTGCGCTGCTACAGATGACAATAAGAGCAAATAAGCAGAAGCAGACCCATAAGAAAAGGAGTAGTTTTTGTGCTGTATTTTTTCCTCTTCGGACAAAAAAAAAGATCATTTCACGCTCTAACGTTCTTCACGTTTGTTTCCCGTACGCATTCTGTGCGACAAATTTCGTTTGTCGCGCCACAGTGCTTTCACTCCGTCGGCATTGGGTTCCGTAGCGAGTCAGCGAACCGCAACGTAACTCGTCTTTGTTGTTTGATCGGAGCGCAAAACGCATCCCTACGCATCCCTACGGTTATGATCCTTAGCATTGATCCGCATTGTTGGAGAAAGCCATTGTTTGTGCGTCTCATAATTGTCAACACAGCGCAATGTTGACATTTGTCAAGCCTGTCAAATTTGAAATGCCACATAAAGGAGCTAGTGTTTTTTTGGTCTCTTGATGTACTTGATCCTTTTTTTGTGTTTTGTGTAAGTGATCTTTTACCATTTTTAAGTTATGCTTTCCCCTCCCGAACCATCAAAGCATATTTGCCAAAAACAAAACCGTACTTTCTAGGAATTTAAAAATTGCCTTTCCGGTAAAACGATATAATCGTCCTTCGTAAACTAAATTTAATTGCGGGTTTTAATCTCATTCTTTGATCTGTTTTACAATTCCGAGTACGTAGCCATACAAAAAATACACTCAATCAAACAGAGATAGAGAGAGGACATTAAAAATACACACTACTAAGGTTGGGGTGGATAAAATGGAATTATTGACACGAGAGAGAAAAAAGAGTGAAAGAACAATAAGAGGGAGTAATAAAATTAGCAATACAAGCAAAGAAGTGCAAATTGTAAGACACAATTGCAAAACACAAACACACAAATCACTTCCAGATGTAAACCGAATAGAGAAATAGATTTAATAAAGAAGAAACAAATGGAGTGAAATAAATAGACAAAAAAACAGGTGTAAAAAACATCAAACATCGGAGAACTGACTGTAAGGGACTTGGAATACGGTTGGATACTTATTGCAAAACCATTAAACAAGTAATACAATAAAATTTTACACAAAAAAACGCAAAATCCAAAGAGCGGAAGGATTTCATTACTGGTCAGGGGGGAAAAAGAGACAGGAAAAGGAAGAGTTGTATTGTTTGTTGGTTTTTTTTGTTTCGTTTTTTTTTGTTTTTGTTCCTTTACCTTGGTAGAGAATCCTCGATCGCAGATTGAACATTTGAATGGGCGCTCCTTCGTATGGCTTCGGTAATGAATTTCGAGTGCGGAATTACAGGCGAAAGTTTTAAAGCAAATATTACAAGTTGTTGTGTTTCCACGAACGCCTACAATTAATCAAATTTTCTGTAATAAGAAATCTGAATGTTCTGAAACGATATGGTTAACGTTTTTTTTGGGGAGGGGGCGGATGGAACAGGGGGAAGGGTAGGGTTGTGTTTTTTTTAGATGGGGAGAGATGAGAGAAGGTGGGTTGGAGGAAAAAGTTTAAAACCGGGTAAGAGACCACTACGTGGGATGGAGGTTATGTGTCTTTATTTTTTTGCTCTTGTCACAAAGAGAACGAAACGCGCAAAAAAGAATTGAGAAAAAAAATACACGTAACACACGTGAGGCGTTTGTGAGAGCACGCGATCACGATCGCGGTCAGATCTTGACTAATGGCGACGATCGCACACGACGATTGGCAGCGGTGAGAGCGGCAGGCAAATATGGCGGATAGATGAGGTGCGAAAGAGGGGTAACGTAAAACGGGTGGAAGCGGACGGATCGGGGGACGGATGGTGAGGATGCGACAGGCGGCAGGTTTTGGAAAGGTTGAAGGGTAGTATGTGGAGCGTGGAACTTGGCACTTACCGAAAAGTCCGAACGGTGGCATGCTGGAACCGGGTGGCACGATCGGCACATTGCCAAGGAATGGCGGCCGATTGATGAATGGCGGGAACTGTGGCATACCGAGAAACGGTGGTCCGTACGGGAAGGCAACCGCAGCGGCAGCAGCAGCCGCGGCCCGCCCCGCCGCACTCGCCTGTTCCGCACCGCCGACCGTCGGTGGCGTTGAGATTGGCGACCGGCGCGAATGTACCGTCGAGGAGGAGTGGTTCGAGGGGCTGGAAGAGCGAAGGCGCTTCGCCTCGGAACCGGTAGACATGGCGGTGGTAGGACTGGCGGAGGAAGAATCGCGCGAGAACGAATCATCCGCTGGTGGGAGCGATCGCATCGAGAGCCGCTGCAGGTTCATCGTGCGCAGGTCCTCCACCTGACTCTCGATCGCCGGTGACGTTAGGCCCGTCTTGACTTTCAACTTTTCGTGGATTGGAACTTTGGGCATCTTGCCGATAGGGGTCACACCACGATCAACCGACGCAGGTCGCGGTCCATTCTCATGGTCGTTCTCCTCGTCCGAATGTTCCAAGGATCGCTTGTTCTGCTGTTGCTGTTGTTGCTGCTGATGATGCAACTGCTGCTGTTGTTGCTGATGCTGCTGTTGCTGGGCGAGATGTTGCTGCTGCTGGTGGAACTCACTAGCAAGTCGCATACCGAACGGGTTCAGTCGCAACGCATCTGGATGTGGTGGCGGTGGCACACCACCCTCATAATCCTTAATCTCAGCCGCCTTTATCTGGTCCGGTGTCAGATCCGTCATCTCACCCGTGTGCAACCGTATGTGCTGCTGCAACACGAAGATGTTGGAGAACTTCTGATGACACACCGGACACTGGTGCAGAGTACGCATCGGTGGCTTTATCCGGTGTACGCTCATGTGTGTCTTCAGATTACCCTTGGTGGTGAAGGACCGGCCACAGATCTTGCACCGGAACGGTCGCTCACCCGTATGAACGCGATAGTGCATCTGGAGGGCGCTACGACACGACAGGACCTTCTTGCACACGAGACATTGGTTCGGTTCGGACGTCTTGTTCTCGATGTTATCCACCAGCTCCTGCAGTTTGGACGTTTCGGACGAGATCTCGATAAAGTTCTCCCACGAGCTGTCGTTACTATCCGGGCGTGGAAGATGCGCCGCATAGAACGACGGATCCAACACCGTGTCCTGGTAGAGAGAGCCCGAAGACGAACTCGAAGGTGGTGATACAGACGGAACTGTGGCCAGGTTTTCGATCGAGTTGTTTTTCAGCTTCAGAGGAAATTCCTTCTCGCTGGTTGAACTATTCAAAACACTGAGTGCTCCGGCACCGAGTGGACCATTGTCGTCCTTAAGGTGATCCGAGTGGTCCATCATCTGGGCGTCTTCCTTGGAACCATCCTTACTCTCGTCCATATCTCGATGGTGCTGGATCGGTGTGCTGGTTGACCGGCCCGAACTTCCCGTCCCAACCTTCGTCGACTTGTCCGAAAGATCCAACGACTCGTCCATCGGTTCCTGCTTAATCTTGGCCCCGCCAACAGGCGTCGGCGCATCGTTTGACAGCTCGGGTGAGTGCATGTTGCGCATCTCAGGAGTCGCATCTCGCGTCGGCGTCGGTACCGGATCTACCGGTTTCTTCATCTGCGACAAATCCACCGGGTTGCGTGCGGCGGCATCATTCGCTGCCGCTGCTGCAGCTGCCGCTCCGAACAGATCCTGCAACTGTGGATGGGGTGGCCGAGGGATGTAAAAGTCGGGGAAGAAACTACGCGGTGGGAATCCTGGCGGAGCACGCCCCTCTCCAACGCCGGGGAAGCCCGCTGGCCCGTTGGGACCACCGGGACCACCGCCCGGACCTCCGGTAGGCATGGACGAAGGCTGCGACGGTGACTGACCCGTCTGCTGTTGCTGCTGTTGTTGCTGTTGCTGTTGCTGCTCCTTCAGCGCTTCCTGCGGGATGAGCGGTGGGAAGTACTTGTCCAGATGCTCCGGCACCGGGTTCGGGTTCATCGGGATGTGCGGGTATTTGTCCGAGTGGCGTTGGAAGTGTACCTTCAGGTTGCCCTTGGTCGTGAAGCGGCTTCCGCACACATTGCACTTGTACGGTCGCTCGCCCGTATGCGACCGGATGTGGATCTGTAGCGAGGAGTCCGAGCCAAAGATTTTGCCACAGTACCGACATCGGTGCTTGAACAGTGCCGCATCGTTGCGTCCATTCGGGGATGATTTATCGTTCGCGAATGCTAGCTCATCGAGGAGATTGTTGGAGAGAATACCTTGGGAGGCCGAGTTCAACACCTCCTGTGCTTTCTTCTCCAGCATCGCTAACGAGTTTGGTTCCCCAAGCATCGATGGTGCATGATCGGTGATAATGTTGGCCGCCAGTGACGAAAAGCTCCCCGTCGATCCGGTGTGATCTTGATGGTACGTTAGGATTTCATCTTTCTCCGAACGACCGGTCGCGTTGGTCGCGTTCGAAGACACCAGCGATTGAGTCGTCGGTGCTGAGGAACCGGAGGAACTGCCCAGCGAGGAGATACTCGATTGACCAACGGTCGACTGTTCGCTGTTCGATGTCCGCTTGTCGGATACACCCAGCCCAAACATACTGCTGCCCGTGTCTGACGCTTTCGGTTTCCTGTGAGCGAAAAGATTCAACACAAATCGAATATGCAAATAACTCTGCTGGCACTTGGCAAACTTGCCATAATGAAACTATTTGTTGGAAACACTTACCTTAATTCCTCTTCGGGTACGGGATGGATCGAGGGTCGTAGCAGTTCGCTGACGTGCGGTGGTACGTGTGATTTGGCGGCTGCTGCAGCCGCCGCCATCATGTTCGCCATCTGGTAGCTCTTGCTGAACGCATCCTCAATCCCTTCCTCCTCCACCTCCTCTTCGTCTTCCGGGTCAACCGAACCGTGCGAAGATTTCCGCAGATCCTGTGGCTCGTTTTTGACATTTTGCTGCAGATGCTGTGACTGTTGCTGCTGCTGATGATG
>KB664277.1:5902358-5969869 GCA_000349025.1 Anopheles minimus
ACGCCGGGGAAGCCCGCTGGCCCGTTGGGACCACCGGGACCACCGCCCGGACCTCCGGTAGGCATGGACGAAGGCTGCGACGGTGACTGACCCGTCTGCTGTTGCTGCTGCTGTTGCTGTTGCTGTTGCTGCTCCTTCAGCGCTTCCTGCGGGATGAGCGGTGGGAAGTACTTGTCCAGATGCTCCGGCACCGGGTTCGGATTCATCGGGATGTGCGGGTATTTGTCCGAGTGGCGTTGGAAGTGTACCTTCAGGTTGCCCTTGGTCGTGAAGCGGCTTCCGCACACATTGCACTTGTACGGTCGCTCGCCCGTATGCGACCGGATGTGGATCTGTAGCGAGGAGTCCGAGCCAAAGATTTTGCCACAGTACCGACATCGGTGCTTGAACAGTGCCGCATCGTTGCGTCCATTCGGGGATGATTTATCGTTCGCGAATGCTAGCTCATCGAGGAGATTGTTGGAGAGAATACCTTGGGAGGCCGAGTTCAACACCTCCTGTGCTTTCTTCTCCAGCATCGCTAACGAGTTTGGTTCCCCAAGCATCGATGGTGCATGATCGGTGATAATGTTGGCCGCCAGTGACGAAAAGCTCCCCGTCGATCCGGTGTGATCTTGATGGTACGTTAGGATTTCATCTTTCTCCGAACGACCGGTCGCATTGGTCGCGTTCGAAGACACCAGCGATTGAGTCGTCGGTGCTGAGGAACCGGAGGAACTGCCCAGCGAGGAGATACTCGATTGACCAACGGTCGACTGTTCGCTGTTCGATGTCCGCTTGTCGGAGACACCTAGCCCAAACATACTGCTGCCCGTGTCTGACGCTTTCGGTTTCCTGTGAGCGAAAAGATTCAACACAAATCGAATATGCAAATAACTCTGCTGGCACTTGGCAAACTTGCCATAATGAAACTATTTGTTGGAGACACTTACCTTAATTCCTCTTCCGGTACGGGGTGGATCGAGGGTCGTAGCAGTTCGCTGACGTGCGGTGGTACGTGCGATTTGGCGGCTGCTGCAGCCGCCGCCATCATGTTCGCCATCTGGTAGCTCTTGCTGAACGCATCCTCAATCCCTTCCTCTTCCACCTCCTCTTCGTCTTCCGGGTCAACCGAACCGTGCGAAGATTTCCGCAGATCCTGTGGCTCGTTTTTGACATTTTGCTGCAGATGCTGTGACTGTTGCTGCTGCTGATGATGGTGGTGATGTCGACTGCTGCCATTGTTACTGCTGCCGGAGGAGTGATGTTGCCCACTGCCCTTGTTGTGATTGTGTTGGTTGTGATTGTTATTGTTGTTGTTGAGGAAACCGATCGTTGCACTATCTACACCGGGTCCACCCGCACCACTACCTAGTCCGGCGAGTCCTGCTCCACCGCCGAGCAGTGGCGTGTCCTCCTTTTCCGTGTGCTTCTTGACCAGCTGCGACTGGAGGTGTTGTATCAGTTGGAACTGGAGAAACTGTTGCTGCTGGAGCGTGAACAGAGCGGACTGTAGGATGGCCAGGTTCTTCACCACGGTATCATTGTCCATGTTGTTGGCCAGTGCGTTCGCCGTGAACTGAGCGATGGCGTTCTGGAACGCCTGTATGGACATGCCGGGTGCGGGTGCTGGGAATCCGAAGGCTGCGGCCGGGTTGAATTCACCCGTTGGCAGGGTTCCTCCACCAACTGCGGCAGGGTTGGTGTTTTTGGCTGCGGATGCTGCGGCGGCTGCTGCGGCCGCTGCTGCCAGGGCGGCTGCCGCGGCTGGACCGCCAAGGGCGGCTGCTGCAGCGGCCGCTGCCAGGTTCGACTGTTCGTCACGATGATCACCACCGGCCAGCATTGAACCGAGTCCTTCATTCACGCTCACCCGCCCAACGAGTGACACCGGTGAGCGGGGACTGCTCCTCCCGGTACCACACTCACCTCCACCACCATTTCCCTTCTTGTCATCGGCACCACCTTCCTCTCCATCGTGCTCACTGGCCCGATCGTTCACAGCCGCTCGATCCACTGCCGTCGCTGCACCCGAACTCCGGCCGTCCACCTGCTCCTCATCCTCATTGTTTTCATCCTCGCTTAAATTATCCTCGTTCGGTGTGATGCCATCGGGCCGACCTGTCGACGCTACTGCCGCCGCCGCCGCCGCCGCCGCCGACTGATAATGCGGATGATGAAGATGATGATCGCTGAGCCGGGCTGCCGCTGCCGCCTTTTCGGCAAATTCCTCCGACATCTTCGCTAACAATTGCACCGACGGTTTCGCGATTGTGTTCTCGTTATCTGTACAACCATTCTCCTTCATATCTGCATGTCGGGTCGGTCCGGGTGTGCGTGTCGACGAGAGGGAGAGACGAAAAAGCAAACAAATAGCAAGGATGAAAAATCAGTGCTTCAACGTGGGGAAGATGTAAGTGAGGGGGGCAGGGGGCAAAAGGGGTAAAATTATGGCAACACGTTTCCGTGCTTTCAAGCTATCAAAGCGATTCAGGGCCGAAATCAAAATTTAAATAAAGCCCTTTTCGGACGTTCGACATGCCGCGGCAACCCTTCGACATGTTTGCATTCCGTCTCTTTCCGTTTTTATTTTCCATTCCTCAATAATCTCGTACTGGATGGAGGTTTTTGCAAATTATGCTCTGCACCGATCACCATCCTTAATGTTCCTCCTTTTTCTCCATTCCTGTCTTCTTGCAACTCCCTTCAACTTCGAGGGATAAAAACCTGTTTTACACACTCGCTCGTATTTTGCATTCCCTTCAGAAGAAACTACCCCCGGATTCTCTGTGGATTGCCCCTCTCCATTCGAACCAACATGTGGTGATAAAAATTGCCCCTTTTTCGCATCTACACCTTTTGGCATGTTTATGCGCCCCGATATGGGACGAAGCATTACACGAATGCTTTATCCGGTGCGCTTGGAGCATCCCAATGCAAAATGCGATCGCGCTCGAGCAAGCATTCGATGAACATTGCCACCATAGCGCGTTGATAAGAAACGACATAAATGGGGTGGAAGGGGCGATTGACGAGGTGCTCATCCTCTCCCTTCCCAGTTCACCCTCCACAAACCCAATACATTGATCGATGGGACGGTAATAAACAACGATCGCACTTGATCGCTTTAACCTCAAAAATCTTTAATCCATATAGAGTGCGCTGCCCGCGAGCCGTCAATAAATTGGGTTGGAAACAGCGTTTTAATGAGATCGCCATCCCATTTCGTATCGGTGTACAGGGTACAGGGGAAACAACTTCAGGAAAAAAGCGTACTTAAAGTATCGACACATCACAAGTACCACCCTGTTTTGAGGGACTTGGCAAAGTGTCCAATCCAGGAGGTTGTAAAAGGTTTGTTCTGAAGAGTGAAGTTTTTTGATGAAGGCCCACAACTGATCGGGTTGAGCGTCCGCCAGCAGGAAAGAGACACGAACAAGCGTCCAGGAACTCCATATTTTAATAACGATGCATATAAACCGCGATCGTGCCCAAAGGGGAAAGATACAGCCCCGTGCGAATAAATGGGGTTGGGCAAAACCAATCGACGACGCACGTCGATGCGATAAACGTACGCATAAGTATGGTGGAGATAGAGAAAAAAAAGCTTAAAACCCTCACTTTCCGATTGCATGAATAACCGACACCGACATTCGTGGATTCCATCCACCGTTCCCAAGGGCCGTCTGTCCTGTCACACACACGCGCGCATCTGGCATGTGCCCTCGCAGCTTCAACTGAAGACTCGCGCGATCATGTACCGCGTCAGATCAAGCGCAACAACAAAAAAAAACGAGGAAAACATTACATTTTGCCGATCAAAAACCGATCCTTCACTGGTTCCAGTCAGCCATCGCCCCTTTTGCGCTTATGAAACGCACTGAAACGTGGTGATGGTTTCGAAAAGATGACGCCGAGAACGCCGCGCTCGTGTTAGCCCAGGTTTCGATCGTCGATTTTGTCCGACGATCATCCGGGAAGCGGCAATGGGTAGACATGAACTGCGTTCGCACCATTTAGGCATTCGTTTATTAGGCATAAAAGGCAGGCGAGAATTAAACACTGCAAGGAACGCATCATCCTGTCGCTTTGTGGCCAAACGCAACGCGCGCGGTCCAAATCGCAGATCGCGCAAAATGGAACGGGACGTACAAAGCAAACCCGGGGTACTTATCGGGGCGGGAATGAAATGTGAAATCAAATAAATAAAACAAAAACTACCCCTTTCTGCGACTTCAAGCCTCGGGACCTCCCCGACAAGGCGTGAGCGTGTGTGCGTGTGTGTTTGTTTGTGACCATAAGTCGAACTAAAAGCTCTCGCTTCGATCTTATAAACTACATGTTTTGCCCGATTGGCTGTCTGTCGAGCATTAAATTTATATATAATATTTATTATAAATTTAACTCATTTTGGATTTATGTTCCCGATGTCCCGGTCGGCTCTGGCTTGTAAGAAACGATGAAGGAAAGATGGTGGACGTGTGTTGGAGTTGGAGCATCATGGAATCAATTCCCTTAAAAGCGGCAAACCATCCAGACATTACAGGATGATCGGTCGTTTTGCTCCCTTTTCTTACTTTCTCTCACACAATCTTTCTCTCTCTCCCTCTATCGATCCCTTTTCGCGACATGCATTTTTAGTTGGCTTTTCCAAATGATTCAACCCCGTTATTTATTGGAGGATTGCGTTCGGCGACCGCATCACGACGGTTTGGACGGTTTGTCGACTGTACGCGTCGTCCCCAATTGTGACTCATTATCCCGCGCATCCCTGTCCAGACCATCGTTGGGGAAAGTTAAGCCAGTGCGGAATCCTTGATGTTTTTGGCTGGACATATTTATGCAAGAAGCTACGATGCGTTTTAAGACGAGTTGTATCAGATGATGAATTTCGTCAGTTTAATTTTAGTTTTAATAATTTTAAAATATTTGTGTTCAATCAGTACAAATTTATTCCACTATTAGTTTGCTATAAATTATGCTCGAGATTAAAGGCAAAACATTAAGTGGATATACCTTGGGTGCATTGTTTCAATCAGCTGCATTGAAGCTGACTGTAGGGCAAAATGTCGTAATCATTAAATATATAAATAATAAAATAGTGTGCTATAAGTATATCTTTGCATGAACAAAAGATGTCAAATAAGTATAACATTATGGCAATGACTGGCATTTAAATCTTTTGTAAAGTTCAGATGACGTAGGAAAGTATTAAAACAGTCAAAATTATTAAACCATTTTGCATTTACCTACTGAAAGTAATCCTCAGAAAAAATAGTATTGAATCAATAAATTTAAACTATAAAAATTTGTGATAAAAATTCTTTCATCATTTCCATAATTTATTTTATATAATTTATACTCTTCTATCTTGTACTATGTACGGGTTTAAGTTTCGGATGGTACAACCCTACAACCACCGATAACAGCAAAGACCCACACACCTTTAACCAATCGCTGCTGTGGAGCATCAACGTACAACAGAGATAAACTAAAGTTCCAGAACCATTTCATCCACATTTCATAAAAAAACACTGTTTGACAATCAAACGATAAAACCATCCACCATACTCAATGCTGTCCTGGGAGGGGGGGGGGGAGTGGAAAAGGGGCTAAAGAGAGGGGTTGATGCTTACGTTACGAGAAAGGAAAAGTGTATTCTGAAATTGAATGCAATAACTTCAATCGGTTTCGGTTCGTCGTCGCTTTGGTCGGGTGTGGTCAGTAGATGTGTGTTCGCTTTGCCTTCAATCGATATGTTCATGTGCACAACAAAACTGACCACCGTCTTGCCTCCCCAAACAGGCGAAAGAGCATCCCTTTTTCGCACACTGCAAACGAGGGCCGTTCTGCAATCCCTTTTTGCCTGGGTTTGCAGGATGGAACCGAATGTGTGGTGTGTAGGGCGTTGTAAATTGATTTTCTTCTTTCTTTTTTCGTGTGCAATCTACCTCTAAACCCACCCCTCCCATCTCCCTGGATGGAACTGGAAGTTCACTCTGGCAGGTTCGTTCAACCGACGTCCTGATTGCTCCACAGTTCAATTCCTCTGATGTGGTCAATTCCTCTGCACTGCCCTACGTGTTATGGGTGATTTTTATTTTATTGCCTACAACGGCGTATGCTCTGGCGTGCAACGTTGAGGCAACGAACGTGTGTGTTGTGGCTCGAGAAGACACATCTTGTACTTGCCATTTGGAATCCCTTCTTCGCTTTATCAGGGCTTTGCAGCAGCTATCGAAATGCCAAAAACAGTGGAGATTCATTTCCAGTTATCAATTGAATGTATGCACTTCATCCTTCCCGATAGCGCAGCCGGTACGTTGTGCGAGTGAAATTAATAAACCAACAGACATTCCGAGCTTTCACGGTGGAATTAAGGTGAGGAAACCCATAATTTAATGCTCACTTTGAGACTACCACGTTTGCTAAAGTGCAATTATTTAACAAACCATATTAAAATACAATTCGAAACACCCATTTGCATTGTAATGTCTGACCGGGCGCGTAAAATATGCATCTGGCCTTTTGGGTGCGCTTTATGCGAAAAAAAACCAACCCCTAACCTCCAAACCAGGCGTAAAACACTTACTATTTAATTTGTGCCATTTAGTTTTGGCGAACAAACTTTTCCACCAAAACGCGTCAGTGTTAAAAAGTGGCTCAAAAGTCACCCGAAACCGTCAGCAATAATGATCGCGACCTGGAACAGTGGAATATACCCAATAACAAAACACGAACACACACTACAGAAATAAACATAATATGCACTTTATGCTAATGTCAAACACTTTTTAATGTGCCCCCCGGGGGGAGGGACAAACAGTCGCACTGGAAATACCTGGCTGGTGGCAAAAGAGTGTCAAAAGTCATAGCAAATCACCATAACCACTGACGATCGCGCATCGGGTCGAGCCTCTCTCGCTCGTCAACGCCATCGGCTAGCTAATTATAATTCGTCTGGCAAATTAAATTAATAAATCAAACCACTTGGAGGGAGCCGGCATGGAGGGGGGGGGGGGAGAAAACGAGAGCGGAACTTCAATTTGTGCCACCGGCACCGTAGTTGTTGGCGGTTATTTATTGTTATTTTACAACGCGAATCGCTGTGTGAATGCTTTTGCTGGACGGAGGCCATATTGGAAGGCTCCATTACTGGTCCATCGCACATTGGAATGCGTTTTACCTTTTGTTTTGTTGGCATTGTTTTGCAGCAAATAAATAGAGCTCATTTAAATCAGAGCGCCCCTGCCGATCATTCACCACCCCACCCAAGTGACAGAAGGACCGAAAAATCGAAGAAAAGTATTTTTGCATTCCGCGCGCATTGTACGCGAACCGGCAGTAAAGAGCACATTAACCGGGGGGAAAAAGATCGCAAAACAGCACCCGAAACCATCATGGCTTCACATGCCCGAAAGCAAACGAGTTATTAATTTGGCCCGAAACAAAATGGTGGCTAAATCGCGATCGATCGACGCGGCCCCGGTTGGAATGTTGGTGCAAGCGGCGGAACGGTGCAAACGAAAGAGAGGGAGCATTAAAGCCACGGACAAAAAAGATCCAAATCACGACAACATGACAGACATGATCGCGAAAAGCGCTCGAAAATAATAAAAAAGGGACAAGTCTGCATCCGTTTTGCTTTATGATACATTTACTTCGGCGCATATTTCGTGCCGATCAATCAATATTAGTGGAGTTTGGTGTGTTTTTTGTTATTTTGCTTCTTAAAGCAGTCGTGATCACGCATACAACCAGCTCCAGGTTCGAGTTTTGGACCGAAGAATTTCAGAAATTCCCGATCGTCCATTTTAAATTCGACAAAGTACGCGTCTGTTCGCTACTGCGTTTTTTTTTTTACATTACTCAATAGTTTCTTTTTTTTGAAACGAGCAAAATTTTGAAAAGGTGCATCTGTCCGGTCAGCTTCCGTTTGGAGCGTAGTTGCCCGCGATAGCCCACGGGATAACCCACACACGGTCGAAATGTGTTGCATCCTTCGTTTTCGATGCCTTTTCGCAAGTTGCCCGGATTGCCTTATCGGTGCGAAAACAAAACGAGTTCACCGACGCGAAACGAAGGCAAAAACGAAATCACTGACTACAATTACCAGTTTTCGCCACGAACCCTGCGGAGCGGTCCGGTTTAGCCATATCCGATCCGGCACACCGATCGGCTGAGCTTAATGCCCATTTTCATAGACATCGAACTCCGATTAGTGTGTGTGTGTGTTGGTCGGGTGGAAAAGAGGGAAAAGAGCTGACATTTGACGATGTTTTTCTTCCGAGAGGATTAAGACCGTTCGAATACGTTCGATTGGTTTGTCCGATTCCGTGTGCAATGAAAAGCGGATTTGATGTGATTTTTCCTTTTCCCTGAGAGTGAAAGAGAGATGGAGAAAACTCCTCACCACAGTGAAGATCACCCATCATCCCCGGAGCGATCCCGGTTGCTCCAAAAAGGGTAATTTATACGTGTCATCTTAGCAAACAACCAGCAAGCAGAACCTGTTTGGATCTTCACCGCAGCTAAGCTCAAAACCCCATTCCCGACGGGTTGGAAATTTATTGATGGTAAATATCATCCGTCAGTGATCGGTTTTGGAGCATGCATGGACATCATCACCACCGTCTTGATCATCGGCGAATGTCATTTGCCAACAACCGCGATCGCGGGCCAACGATCCTGGCACTATAAACAGATTCATAATCCGGAACAAATATGCGAATCGATTCACCCAGTACACCCGAGAGCAGGGCTGTAATAACCCTCCCGGGCTAAACCTAACTGCCATCGTAACATCGAGCAAAATCGAGCTACAAGCTTAACTGGATAACAATAACAATAAAAATCTTATCTTCCGGCCGGACCATTTTACGGTGTGGATTACAATTTTATTGCTCCCGTTTTTTTTTCTTGCTCTGCCTTTCCCGTTCTTATGTTGACTTACGTTGCTTTTATTGGTATCTGTTTTTTTTTATTCTTTGCAAAAACAACCCAGTAAAGCATTTAGCTAAACGGGGCGCCCCGGAGTTGTTGGGGATCTAATTTTGAACCAAACAAGCAATTGCCGGCTATGTAGATGATCTTACTTTACCTTCTCAGTTAACTGTCACCATTAAGCTCACTTGCCGGCACCGCTAGGAAAACATACTCTAAAATGGTTTGTCATACCTTCGTCGTGGGCGAGTGTATCTTAATTTTTAATCACCCCTGGAAGGATTTTCCCAAGGCGAGCGTCACTTAAGTTTGGAAAACCGGACAACATTCCAATGGAGCGAGGGCGCACTCACACAAACTAACTGTACACAAACACCGAGCAAAGGAGAGTTCTTGTTTTGTATCCATTATCTCACTTAATGACGGTCATTTCGGGGTTTTTCGGTCGACGGATCGGTTGTGCCCTTTCTTTGGTCGAAAAAGGATCCCTTTCATTAAAGTTTATCTATGGAAAATTATATCACCCCCTTTCCGTTCTCCCAAAAACTGTTTGCGGGATTGCGTTAATGACGATATCAAACCAGAACTTAGAACCAGAACTCCTGTCTGGAAGTAGAAACTTTTGCTTAGGAGAAATAAAAAGAACATTTTCAAAGCATTAATATCAATCCTTGTAACACTTGGAGTTACAAAGCGGTTTAAAATTTTAAAAACAATTTTGAAAGTTTTTTTTTAATTTTTAACGGCAGGACCGGGGTTCGAATCCCATCCTTTGAAGATACACACCGTACTCCAAAAGATAGACATGAAAGCGCTGATCTACTAGGATCTGTATTTATTCTTAGCTTTGCTACAAAAATATTCTATTTCTCTTAAAAGACCTCATTGATAGGGTAAAATTAAACTCACAGATTAGCAGAAGCAAAGATTCTTCAATTGTCGCCATATTATTCGACACATCAACCTAATGAGTATTATCTTTCGCTCACCAGGAGTGGATCAGTGGCTGAGGAGATAAACGACGTCGCTCTTAAACGACAGGACCGGGGTTCGTATCCCATTCGGACCATTTCTCCGTAGTGTGAGGACTTAACTTTCCAACTACGTGGTTATCAAATATTCTAGTAAGCCAAAACTGACAGGCATATAAAGGCAGAGAGGAAGTATATGTATTGTAGAATACATACAGAACTCCAAAAACTCTCAAACTGTGATTGGATGAATCCAGAACTCCCTAAAACGATAGATTGTATGCGCAACTCTTTTCCTTCTACATGTAAGTTACATTGTCCACAGTGTATTATACAATTCGACTTATAAATGACCTTGCCTGAATAAATAATGGCGCATTGCTAGCGCGTGAAATTAAACTCTTTTCAATAATGCCCGAGCCAACTTAACGTGCTACAATGTATGAACTCTAATCGTGCCGGTATCATGCGCTCACAGCGCACATCTTGAAATGCATCACGAACATCTTTGGCACCGTACCAAACATTTGTCTGACGGCTGAGAACACTCATCCATCGCGCGGTAATCAAAACTGTACAAACCCCGAACTAGAGCAACCCTCGCCCTTATCCTTCTGTTTCCCCCGTCGTTCAAACGCGTTTTGTCTGATCGCTTTTGATTTATGAGATCGTTTTTGGTAGTGTGCGTTCGAAATCGACGAACGAATCAACGGGCGATAATGTTGCTAATCCATCGATCGGATTGGACGTTTCACAGCGGGCACCACAAGACGGTGTCGGGCACCCTTCCAAACACCGTACACAACACAATAGCACACTATAATAACATCATCCCTCTTGGCGTTTCAAAATGCGGCCCCACACACAACAAAACAACGGACGGAATATTGTGAGCGGCTGCGACAATCGAGCAATCATAACGCGCCCGTAACTCCGCCCATCGTAACGTCGCTACATTTTCCACAACCCCCCCTTGATTTCAACCCCTTTATTACTCGTGGAAGAGGGTTATTATAAGTAGCATTTGCTAGTAACAAAAAAAAAACGGCGCAAGACGACACCAAATCATCCATAAACATGATCTACGGGATCGCGAGGTCACCAAATGTAAGTGTGTGGGCCTTGTATATCTCCCATCCGAACAAAAACACACGACGTACTTTGGGGCAACACACACACAAAAAAATAGAAATAGGAAGCCAATACCAAACCCACGATCAATCGATCAAATCCGTTTGCTTGCTTATTGTGGTTGAATACGAAAATTAAACTTCGATTTGAAAATCCTATTTTGTGTAGCGATAAAAGGGTAGTGGTTCGGTGGGAACCACTGTTTCGGGTTGTGTTAAATGCGTATTAATAGTTCATTTAATGTCTTACCGGCCCTACGAAGGTAACAAGAAGCGTCAAGGACAGCTGCTATAAAGAATCGTGTTCGGGATTGTCTACTGCTTTCATCACCCTGTTGTAGACAATAAAATGATTTACGCACAATATTGTACAATGACATTAAATCTTTCTCTTTTTTTGTGCACTTAGCAAAATTGGTTCTAACAAAGCAATTTTTCATCCTCCCCAATAAAATCATGATTTAATTTTTATGCCAACAAAAAAGTAGCAATTGATAAAAATAAATAAAAAGTGTTTGTAAACCGTTAAGAAAACGATTTAAAAATAATATATTTGTATTTGCTAACTTTTCACAAAATGGAAAAAATTCTGTCTGTCTAAAACTCTGCTATAAATTTAGTGTGTTTTGAGCGTGTCCGCCTAAAAGTATGCAATTTTCATTCATTTAAATCGATTATCCTTCCTGCGGTGAATCGTTCAGGATTCAGTCCATTAAGCTCGACTAAAAAGTAAAAATACTTCTTTTTGTGACACTTATAACTACAGGAAGTTTTGGCAAACCGTTTTTTACTTTTATTCTATAATAAAATGTATGTTCTTTTAAGCACTACAACATCAAACAGGATAGTCCAGCTATTTCTAGCTTTCTTTATCTTTATTTACATGTAACAGGAAAGTAAAGCCCGTGTACAAAGCTCCGATTGATATAAGATTGTCAAAACAATATTCTATGAAAGAAAATATAAAAATTAATCCTTCATACCCGAAGATTGCATACTTTATGGCGCTAAACTAAACATACAGTCCACTAGAACCATTTCCGAAGCTGAAGTATTACAATGTTATGGAAATGTTTATAAAATAATAATTATCCCTCACATTCCAATATATGTATCGCATAATTGTCGCTCATATTTTTCATCACGCTATGCAATATAAAACATAATCCCCCGTGGCAAGATGCGGTTTCCGATAGTTGCGGTATCTTATCTTGCGGTAGATATTAACTTTGTATCCTTTTTTTCTGCACATCACTCTAACAACATTGATGTGTTATCTTCGATGCCCAGTTTTGTTCATTACCACACTTTATATCGCCAATTACGACTGGAAAAAACGCGCACACCTTTGCACAGCAAAATTGCATACATCAATTAAGCGCTTTATCTAAAGCCATCCATTTATCTAGGCCTCGTTTTAATTCATCTGGCCCCGGGTTTTTAATCGGTTTCGGTTTGATGTTTAGCTGACGCTGCTCCCGTCCGGCCCGGTCCAGCAGCGGAACAGCAAACCAGAAGGATAACATAAAATCAGTTTATTAATTACATTATTAGCTCGTGGCTCGTTTTACCGATTCGATTAATAAATCGTAAACCGGGTGGTGACTTTTCACCACCGAATTTAAACCTGCCTAGCGAGGAGATGCGTAGTGGGGAGAGAAAACAAGCACCATAACCATTCGAATCCGTTTGGGGGCCAGCCATCGATTAAAAATAAAATAAATCGATCAGATAGAAACCATGCAATGGTGCGGGTTGTGCTCGAGGTTGCAAATACGGTACGCATCCGTAACTCCGCAAACACACGCACACACACGAGAAAACTAATGCGTGTGCAAAACGGTATACGATCGATTTTCCTATTTTCACCTCCGATCGTCAGCTTCCAACACTACCTAATGCGATATTGGGTTAATATGTGCTGGGGATTTGGGTGAACTAAAACCACGAAACAAAAAAAAGGAACACCGGAAAGCGACGACATTAAATTGCAGGGTTGGAAAATCCCACCCCCGGGGGTGCCCGAGGGTTGGAAAAAAACGCATTGGGGAGCGTTCCGGGGGAAAATTTATTTATTTTCCAACCTGCCAATCCCCACCACTTGTACTGCACGCATTTTCCCGCGTTGTTTATCGTGTTTTTTTCCTCACTCTCTCTCTCTCTATCTCTCTCTCTAATTCCCATCCAGAATTGGATCTGTTTTTGGAAGCGTTAAACCGTGCCGAGTAAATGTTATGTTATGAATATAATTGATTGCAACTGTCTGGTTACAACTCTCTCTCTCTCCCCCCATTTGCCCGGGTGGTTGGTGGTTTTTATTGGAATTTAGCCCACTTCCAACCTTCAAACAATCAATAATAAACAGAACCTTTTTAAGAGACTGATTGGGGAAAAGCGGAACATCTTCCCAATCAATGTGACAGTTTTCCCGTCGGCAACCGATCTTTTCGTTTTTTTGGAAGCTCGTAAATTTGGGAAGATGAGTAGAGTAGCAATATGAAAATTCACCTTCATCTGCGCTGGACTCATCTTTAACGTTTGACGGATATCCAACCGGGTCGACCTGAATCATTGCTTGTTTGCTGCTGCTGCTGCTGCTGCTGCTCGGGCTACTGCTGCTTGCCGGTTCCGTTCACTAGCACGCACTACAACCATCCACCTGCCATCGAAACGTGGCACCATATGCATCAATATTTGTGTGTATGTGTGTATATTATTTGGATGGAATTATCGGATGCACTCACAGTGGATGCACAAACTTGCAAAACCAAAACAAAAAAATCACTTCCGTTGTTCACTACGCTAGGGGACAAAACGGTTTCACTTGCACGGAAAGCAAAACAACACCCGAAACAGAAACGTTCCAACCACGAACGGAAGCTTGGACGATGTATTCCAGCACTGCTTATCGGTTGCACTGAAGCTTTCTTCCGCTGGGTAAAATTCGCATCGTACACTACATTGTTGACATGCCGTTGCCGTTGCTACTGCTGCGAAGACACTTTTGTGACGGGATCCCTCTTCTTACTGGTGTGGTGTTTTGATTTTGTGGATTTTGCGACCCACAACACACAGCACTTCTTCACACAAGGTAGCACTCGAAGGTAGAATGTGTGTATCTAAAACAGCTCACCGAAGGAAATAATTATTGTTTACTAATTTCGCACTATTTTTTGTTTATGAAAAACAAACGTCGTTTTTTTGCTGGAGAGATGTGTGTTTTTTTTCTAACTTTTGTAATCCTTTTTCGCTTTACATCCCCATTTCGGGATGTTGGTTGATTAATGCAACAACTTGTTAGAAAACCGCCTACAGGACAGCTCGCTCACAGTACACACGCGCGCGTGAAACGTTGGAAAATGCACTCAGCGCACGGAGGAAAAAACACTTCTACACCGACCGCAACAGAGACGAAATTACGAGCACGACGACGACAACGACGGCGAGAAAACAGCGCAATGGAATCGAGTGAGAGTAGCCGCCTGCGTACTGTTTCGCGGATTTTTCATTACTAAACCACTCGCAGTAAGGTGAGCAGCGTTGGAAACACTCAGCACAGCACACCGCCGAACACGTATACGTACGTGGCACGGAAGATGAGTTGTGTTGTCGAGGGGTTGATTGTCGTACCAGCGGGAGCGAGATGGGTTACCATCGTTTTTCGCTCACACCGACCGGTTACGGTGGTACGCACACACTGACCGTTGCATGCTGTATGCTTTTTTCCCCACTACCACTACCAAAACCTGACAACCATGGTTACCAAACGGGCAGCATAATAATCTCATATTCGAGCAAAACCGAGTTTCGTCGATGGTTTTCATCCCCTCCACAACGGAGTACACTGGTTCGGGTCGGGGGCAACGATGCAATGCGAAATCGATCAACACTAACACACCGACAAAGCGGTTGTGAAGGGGAAAATTAGATGCTGGCTGTACATAAGCGGAATTTGATTTGATCGAAACAGGCGATAGATGTATCATAAATTCGTCACAGAATGTTTGCCGTGTGTAATAAGTCGGTTTTTCCAATTATAAGAACACGAATAGTATGTTTTAAGTATTAAAATTTACGAAGAAATGAGGGAAAACATTTATTCATTTAATATGTTTGACTTAAACTGAGCTTAAAGTGAATAAAAATAAAAATAAATTATATTTTTCCGTTTCAAAAAGCCAACATTATTAAAATTTACTTTTTAAATGATATAAAAACACCTCAAAACCTACGCATACACCCAATACATAACGCACTATGTAAAACGATTCACCCCCGAATATTTATGCCGCTTTTGTCAAAGTGTTTGTTTACGTCTTCGCACCGACAGCCCTGTGCCGATCTGTCGCACATTCTGTCACATTTTCTCGCCCTTGTCCACCACCAACCACCGCCCTCCGTCTGCCCTGTCATTCCCCCACAAAAAGTAAGCTATCTTTCATAAAGCATAAGCATAAATTTGTGTTTACCGAAGCGTATATTTCGTTGCCCATTTACCAGAAAAACCCCCACCCGGCCTACCAACACAAGCGTACACGCGCACGTTGTATATACCCGTGCGGCGCCGTATGTAATGTTGTGAAAAAAGCACGACAGAAGGTGAGACACGTGCCGTCTCGCTCGCACCGTTACAGCTTCACCCCGTCATAAACCAATTTATTATTATGACAGAAAGGTGGAGTCATTTTGATAATATTATTAATAAGAAAAAGGTGGACCTTTGCGCGCGGACGCTTACGGTTGGTTCGCGGCCCGGTTCGCTGCGTATGTGTGCGTCGGCTGAAGGCGGTAAGTGTGTGTGTGTGTGTGTGTACGTTTCGATTCCTTTTACCCATTTACGGGGATGAATTACAAGTGCTCGAGGGGTTGTTTTTCCTCGATTTGCAATGGGGAGAACAGGGAGACATGCACACAATTGTGACTTTTAGATTTGTGGTGCTTCATCTTTTTCTTACCATTTTGCAACCGTCTCGCTTTCGCCTTTATCTGAATGAGTGTGTTTTGTTGTCTTTTTCTTCGGCAAGCCGGGATATCATTATCTCGGAATGGTATAACCATACAGCACGGCACAAACACACACGTTTGGTGTGCTTCGTAAATCATACGAGCAGGGAAAAGCTTCTAAATCCATCCATCGCTCCAAAACCATCCCCTTTATCCCGCTGGCTGAGCCATCTGACGGAAGGGATGAAAAATGGCGGGGCAGCAGGACTTTAATCGAATCGAATCGAATTTTGAAGTTCGCCCTTTTTCTTACCGTGGGGTGGTTGAGTAGGGGGTGAGTTTTTCCACTCACCCTCTCCAGGGTGGGGTGTCACTCGATTGTGATATTTTAATTTTATCTCCTTCGTACACAGAACGGAAGTTGTTTGCCGGTTTTGGGTGGTGTCCTTCATTTGCACCAGGACATGACGATAAATTGCGATACAATTTTTTGACACCTTTCAATTTGGGGCTCAAAAAAAAAACGGAAAAAAGAATTAAAGCCACAGGTCTAAAATGTAGCATTCTTTTAATTTTGGACGGTCGTCGACCGGGTTAACTTTGTACGACTGTTCGACAATTGAGACAGAGCAATGAAAAAAAACAACAAAAAAAGGCGTCAAAATGGAGACGGAAAGGAAATTATAGCGCAAAAGTGATTTAACGCGTTCCAATCTTCCATTTCTTTCGCAACCCCCCAACTTCTGGTCACACCATTTTCCGGGACAAATCGGACGGATTGAGGGATTATGTTTCATGGCGACATTTTTCCCCTCTTTCTGCTCCCCTTTTTACACCCCCTCCCTAGAAAAGGGGTTGGAAACCCCCCGGGGCAGTAGTAATAAAACTAAAATTGCTTTAATCGTTTTTGATTGTGGGTATCAATGTTTTTTTTTCTCTCTTACTTTTGCTTAGAAGAAAGGGTGTAAAAATTGGAACAAAAATAACCAACACAACCAGCTGCCGAAACGAAACAACAGGCGGGTGGAATAGCAAATAAAAAAAAAACTATTGTGCCTATACGGTGCCGCTCATTACGAGACACTTTGGTTGGGCCAGTAAAATTCCTTCACCGTGGCAGAATGACGATCCTGTCGGCGTGATGGCGACACCTTCACCCGTTCACACAATGATAGTGATTTATTGAATTCTGTTATGGTTTTATGAACGGACCCCGTAACGCTGTCGTGTGTGAAAATTTATCTCGCGCCCCTGTACCCATGATCTGCGCGTTTTTGTCATTTCATCTCGTTTGGTTTGATGAATTATAAATTAGATTTAATATTGTTTTATGTCCTACTTCCTCTTCCTCTCCTCTCTCGCCCCTCCACCTCTGAGGAAGAGACCGGTGCCGTAGCGTATGTAATAAAAATAAATTCCTATTCTGCCAAAAGGGATGAAGCAAAAAAGCAACGAAAAAAACGAATACATGTTCCCAACCGCTGAGGCATAATTAGTTCACTACGAGATCTGATGCGAACCGTGTGTGAGTGATCTTCGATTTAATCGTACATAAATTACAGTTTCGTCTGAAGGTGCTCCAGTTGGTGAAAAAGAAGAGAAGAAATAATGGCATTTAATTGAAAATGTTCTACAAATTTTAGGTGGATTTTTTTTTGTCATTACTTTTAATTAAAAAGAATACAATAAAATGTTAACAATGTCAGAGCAATATACCAACTCGAGGACAGCCCGAGGAGTAACTCATCTTCAGCAAAGGTTACCCTAGAAGTAGCTTGTTTCAATTGATTTCGTTTTGGGTTTTAAGCACAATTCTAATAAATCCTTATTTCTTCTTTAAATTGCTTATATATCCTTATTAAACATTATAACATTTTTAAAACATATTTTTAAAAATATTTAAGGCCACGACCGCTTCTAAATACTGAATTTCAGTAGACGGTGTTGGGGACCTTTATCAGAAAATTATAAAAGCTAATTAGGTTAGCAGGTCCCAGTTCTAACTTAAGATAGTTGGGTAGGCCACAATAGGCTCGATGACTTAATTATTGCAAATAAATAAAAAAATAAAATGATCCAATAAAAGCTTATAAAATCCTAGACTTGTGTAATTTTTCTCTTCTAATGGACATACTTCCTCAAGAAAACTCTCCCAATTTAATATTTGTGCAAATTTTCCTTGAAGAAAAAAAATCAACAAAATAATTTTAATTTCTTATGCTGCTAAATATGCTGTCCCCTATTAATATTAGAAGGTTATTTAATATTACTTTTATAATGCAATTTTATTATGCAAACCAACCCCCTTTTCTTCACCGTAAATTCTTTCTGTTTGTTTTTTTTTTCGAGGAAAAATCTATTGCACAATCAGCTCATCGTGTACGGGGGGGAAAATCTTTTATTACTTACCAACAACCACCGTTGTGCTTACCGTTCCCTTCCCATATCTACCTTTGCTTCATAATTCACCGGCTGCTAATGTGTTCAAAATTCTTCAACTCTTTTGCGCTTCATCGCCTCACATCACGTGGGGGGGTGGAAGTGCATTCCAAGCGCAGAGACAGCGACCGTAACGACAAAATAAAAATGTGTCCTTCATAGTCAAAAACAAATGTCCCATAATTTGTGCACAAGGGTCGTTACGGGGTTGAACTAGAATAATTGCTGCAAAATTTGTGATTACACACTTTTGACACCCTGCAAAAACCGTATTTTGTCGTGTTTTTTGTTTTGTTTTCCCTTGTGCTGCTCATCGTTTTCATTTTAATTTTAATTTTCATCAAAACAAGTGAGCAATGCGATGGCGCAAGTAAGATAAATAAAAAGGCCATAATGATCACGCCCCCCCCCCTCCCCCCTTACCAACCACCCCGTTTTGCGTGGGGTGAACAAAATATTCACAATTGCAAGTGTTTTTGCTCGGTGCTTTCCATTACCAGTGTAATGAGTGTGGCCCCCGAAAAATTCATTTCACTCCCGGGTGGAACAAGCAAAAAATGAAAACGAAGCAAATAAAAATCGGTAAATGGGAAATGGTGTGGTTCAATCGTGGGGATCAACATATCACAATCCTTCTCGCACATAATCATCCCATCAAACCACGAATCTCTCCCGTTTGGCACACATTGGCCATTTGTTCGCATCACTGTCACCGTGTTTAACCGTAACCGGGTAAGGTAAGGGGAGGATTAATCCGACCCGTCACCGAAGGGGGTTGTCAGATGGCAGAGTTCCTCTCTCCCACCTCCCCCTCTTGGGTGGTTTATACATAGCAGCCAAGGCACCAACAAAGTCCGAGCGTTTGATGAACGACTGTAAATCAGCCATTTAATAAATCAGAATCACGTCATGGGTTCGTCTTTCGAATGTCTTCTCGTGTGGATGTGTATGTAGGGTAGATTTTTTTATATATTTTGTTCTGATACGATCGGAGTGTGTGTTTTTTTTTCACCTTCTATTCTTCTATACTGTTCCGGTGCTCCAATCCAAGAAACAATCAACTTAAAGCATTTTATGTATCTCTCTAACTCTAACAAAATTAAAATATTTTACGATCGCTCGTTATTAGAAGTCCTTTTATGTTTTGTCGTTTTTTTTGTGTCTCGGTGCTGAGAGAACACTATGGGAATGTGTGATTGTTCTGGCAACAACAAAAAAAAACCCATTATGAGATCAGAGCGATTGCTTAAACAATGACACCGAACCCAGCAGGTGGTTTTTCCAATGTTACGATCACTTGTTTCATTGTCCGCTCACTATTGAATTACATTTTACAACAAAAGTTCTCATCAATTTTAATTTTCATTTATCGGTTAATCGGATTAGAAAATCAATTTCAACTTTAACACCCCAAAAGCATGTTTTCGTTTTTGGTTTAGATTGATCGTACACAAAAGGAAATTAAAAACCAATTTGTGATGATCATCCACGGCTGTTTGTTTTTATCATTTTGAAAGCTGAAAAAAAAAAACCGCACCTGACCTGTTTGTTTATTTTCGGACTGTCGGTACTAAAACCCCATTCCCATGAAGAGGGACAAGATTCGTGGCACTAATATGTCAAGCGTGTTTGAGATCGTTTGTGTCACAAATTATCATACTTTTACGTTTGCCTGTTTGTTCGCTTGCAGGTCGAGATATTGTCGAGATTTATGAAAAACACTTTCGGAATGATGAGTGAGTCTCGACGGCTTGGCGCCATGTAAGAATAATTCTTACACGCACGCCACACAAATTGAATTAGTCATTTATGAAGCGATTTGTCTTGAAGCATTTGTGCTATAAATTATGTTGCGTTTCTACCAATTATAGATGACCGTCACTGTTAATAAGACTTATAGAAACTTAAAATAAAAATTTGCTTCTAGAAATGGAAGAATGTGTGTAGAAAATATATTAATTTTCACAATCCGGCACACAGAGAAATACATTGCTCTGATGAATCATTCCGCTGTCGCGTAAATCCGTACTCTTAATTAAAACTCCAATGAAGCTTACCGTTCGGACACAAATGGAGAGAGAAGAAAACAAAAACCATCCCCCCCCCAAAAAGTCTGGCAGGTTCTTGGTGCTTCAATAAATCCTTGTTTCAATATAAAATACACGGCCCGAAACAAGAGCCCGGAAAAGTTCTCCATCTTTTTACATCAACATCGATCGAGGAAACAAAAAAAACGAACGGAAAAATGCTTAATAAAAAGAACCTTCAAGTCCTTGTTGTTATTAGGAAATTTTCCTAAAACACCCCCACTCATACAGAGCGGGAGAGAAACAAAAGGAAACACAAAAACAACAGGGCTGCAAGAAAAATAAATTCAATGTAATACTTATGTAAATACCAGATAAAATAAATGGAATAAATTAATGTTATCCCTGTGCGTTTTTTTGTTTTTTCGTTTCTCCATTCGGCTCAGCCCTGTGTCCACTGCCCAGTTCGTGTGAAACAAAAGAGATATCGGCGGAAAAGTGAAGGAAAAATTACTAATCTCCACCATTCTGCCTCTGTCTGTAGGGAAGAAAAGTTTTCGCTCCCCATCCCAACCCTCCCGGGGCTTACGAGAGGATAAAAATCCCCATAATTTAAACAATTGTGTCCCTTCATCCTTCATTATTTCCGTCCCAGCTTATACCGAGGGGTAGCGACTGCTTTTTTCCCTGAAACCCCATGACACAATATGAAATGTAATGCTCAATTTCCATACCATTCGTCCTGCAAGCGGCTCTAGCCTTCCCGTCCTAGACAAGCGACGAACAAAGGCATCCAAAACACTGCTTCGAACTCGCTAGTGTTTCAGCACTTCCGGGTCGATTTCCCGATGGTCCACACGATTGGTGATGAACCGTGGAGTTTTCAGTTTGCCATTTTCCTGCTTTTGGATAGAACGAGAAAGGTAATGAAAAAATGCTTCACATGAAAAAATAAAATGAAAAAGAAGGGAATCAACGAACCATTTCCTGTTAGATGAAGATTTTCGAATTTTCGTGAGCCAACGGACGGCCAATCCCCCTACTCAAATCATTTAATATTTATGCTAATTACTCCCACCAGCTCGCAGCACGCCACACCGTACAAGGAAAAAAAAGATGGCAGGAATATGGAAGAAACGAACCGGGTTTTTTTCCAAAAGAATCTCCTCCCCATCGTACAGGGATAGGGAAGGTTTTTCGGTAAAGATCGCACGCTGCGAAATGATCGTACAACGCCATCCAACACCAACACACGCACTGGGCGAAGGAAACCTGCCAACTTTGCAGTGGGGGTGTTTGTGTGAGGTTTCGTACCCAAGTGCGCTAACACCCCACGAGATCGATCGTGGTCGATCGAGGAGAATGCGCGATCGGATGTAGTATATACATGTACATATTGGTTGATTTGTTCCCACGCCGGGAATGGTGGCCGCATCCAAGGGAGGGACGATCACACACAGATGGGCGAATGTTTAGTTACCGTGCATGATCATGTACGATCTTGAGATCTTCGAGAGTTTGGAGATCTCGAGCTAACTCTGCAAGCCTGATGTTTCTGCGAATATCATTCAACTCAAATTCTTGGAAATGATATTAAGTTTTAAAACCGAAGTAAAGATTCCATAATGAATTCAAACAGTCCTTCTTAGTGTATATATGACGCCGAACTTACCAAAGTAAAGCCTGTAACTGCAGGTCAAAATCTCTTGAGTCAATCTAGAACGGCTCAGTTCAGCCGTAGTAACTTCGATCTCCCACACCACAGAACTGATAGTAATATAACGAAGACATCCTGGAGTTGTTGTGTCAGGAAGAAGAGGATGTTATTGATGCTAGAATGCGAATTGATGCTCAAATAGTCCAAGAATTTAATTTGTCATTTACAATGAACTAAACCTTATTCTGAGTTATTGCTGTATATCTGCAATTTCTAGGATCTTTGCCTTTCTGAGATCTTTTCTGAGCTGTTTACCTGTTCCAGTACTTAGAACTGAATTTGGAGCATTTATGAGTAATTAATGTAACGAATATTGAGCATTAAATGAAAAGGAATTCCTCTGAAGAATCTCTGTGCTTGTTACGTCAGTATATGCGGTATATTAGTTTTGAAAGGTACATCTCAGAAACTTTTTTCATTAAATCGCTCATATAAAATGTTTTTTTCCCCCATCAGTCAATGAGTTCCAATTTAAATGATCAAAACATAGAAATCACTTAAAACGTTCCCTCGTTGCGGTATATGTAAGGAAAGCAATGCGAGAAGCATTTTACATGAAATTGTCTTCAGGTTTCTCCTGCCCCGCAAGTGCGGTACAAATCGATAGAGAATTAATCACGCCATTTCCGGAATGGTTCATATGATTGAACCTGTCCGATTCGGTGTCGTTACGGGTCGGCGAAGGAACGGGAAAATGTATCAAAATGGATGAGTTTCCTTCCGCGGCTGCTGCTGCTGCTCATGCACTTCTCACCGATCCCATTATTATGCGGATGATGAGTTAAAGCTCCGTAAACGGTTTCGTCCGTCTTGTTTCACACACAGCAATCAGCGGAAGGAGGACTGTACATCCGATACTTTTCCACATTCCAATCGTCACTTCCCTCATATCATGCAAGCACCGGAGCGCCGGTATCATGCCAAAAAGGGATACATACATCCCTGCACCAGAAAACTCTCAATATCCGCCCAAAAGTTTCGGGGGCAATGTTTTTCCGTAAAAGGGAAAACCCCCGGAAAGATGTGATCAATCAATGTTTTACGCCAAATTCCACACCTCCTACCGTACCTTGCAGGCGCGAGATAAAGTGACTTCGTGTTGGGGAAGATGTTTTTCCTATCAAAAGATGATGCATTCGTGGTTCCGTCCGGGGTGGGGGAGAAAACTTTTGCCATGCCTCGCTGACGAGCATTAGTAAGAGCATCAAAAATGTTTGCCTAAGTACCAGCAATGAATTCTAACGATGAGCGCCTATTGTGTGTCTGTGCCGTTGTGGTGGCGAGGTGTGGTGGTTGATGGAGAACGCAAAGAGTTGTGTGTTTTTGTTCGGGTTTGTGGAGAAGTTTAATCTGAAATTAAATCGGAAATAGCGGGTGTACGTAAGCATACTGCGTGCGGCTTCCGTCAGCAGGTGGTGGGGGTATGGAAGATGCCTCCAACCCTCGGAAGTCGTTGCCAAAAGGCAATAATCGGTAGATCGCTTTTCCGTTCGCTTTGGAGGGTTTCTGTCCGGTGTGAACTTACGCTCGTGACCTGGACTGAACAAATGAATGAGAAAGGGTTACGTTAATGAATAATCAAGGTTAAGAAGTTTCCTTTCCACATTTTCTTCTGATTTACACATGTATGAAATGCATTCTCTTTGTAGAGGTCGAATTCGGTAAGAACACTACACCATAAGAAAATCACTCGACTTTGTTATTCGCAAGAAGTTGATTAGACAAATCCAGTATAAAAAAAATGTAAATCACCCATCAAAAGTATATGTTGTTCGAAAAATGAAAATTTTCCCTTTTTTCAATCTTGAGAAACACTGACTTTCCAACTATTTATTCAAATGATCTGAAGTGAACTTTGAAATGACAGCATTTTTCGCCTACGAAGTATTGAACCTCTGTATGTAAACCATTCCATGTGTCATGATGTAAATACGCCACTGCAGGGCTCGAGCCCCTTTAAAAAGATGATATTTTTTATTTATTGTTACTAATAATCCAGGTTTTACACCCTTTTTAACTTCAAAATATATTTCAAATAGCATAATTATACACTAGAATATGTGTTTGTTAGTTTTAATCCTTTGAAAGACCCAGTAAAGAAACAAATGCTAACCCCTTGCATCAAAGAGCCCTGCATTGATGTAACAAAAACAACAACATTCGCTCGACAGCCAAAAAGTTCCAATTCAACACTCCGAAAACTTCTTTCTTATCGAATAAACAACATTTCTGTGCATATTTTCTCTGTGCTTGCACTGGATGGTGCATCATTAGCAAGTGTCGCCAGTGTGTGAAAGCGTATCGTAACGTGCACGTGTTAAGTTTTTAGTCCACCTGTATCTTTCGAACAAAACCAAGCAAATGAGAATGACATCGTCGACTAAAATAATGCTCATAGCTTGCGGTTCGTTCAGTCCACCGACGCCGATGCACTTTCGGATGTTTGGTAAGTTGGGAAGAGGGTTGATGAAAAGGATTCAACCATAAGTTTCGTTTCCCATTGGTAGAAATTGCGCGCGATCACATCCAGCAGATGGGACAGGGACAGGTTGTCGGTGGAATCGTATCGCCGGTGCATGACTCATACGCCAAGAAAGGACTTGTATCCGCTACACACCGTTGTGCAATGCTAAAGATTGGTCTGAAGTCGTCGGACTGGATTCATCTGTCCGATTGGGAAACGCAACAGGAAGAGTGGACAAGAACGCGTCAAGTGTTGCAGTACCATCAGGTAAGGCTGTTTCAGTTCTTCCATGTTAGTCAACTGATTTGTCTATTTGCTCGTTACAGAACTACATAAATTCATACTTAAAAGATACCAATGGGACCATCAACAATCAGCACATACCCGCATGGATTCCGGAAGGGATTAAGCGGTCGGGTGGTCAGGTGCAGCTAAAGCTTTTGTGTGGTGCCGATTTGCTTGAATCGTTTGCTACACCTGGTTTGTGGAAGGATGAGGATCTGGAAGCGATTCTGGGCTATCATGGCGTTGTGGTAATTTCCCGAGCCGGATCAAACCCAGAACAGTTTATCTTTAATTCCGATCTGTTGAGTCGGTATCGAGTAAGTTAAGAAAGATATCTCTTGCTTAAAGAAGTTTATCTCAATTTAATAACCGATTCTCTGTTTTCCAGCGCAATATAACGATCGTTACAAACTGGGTGACAAATGACGTTAGCTCAACTTTGATTCGAAGGTTATTGAGCCGGGGTCTTTCGGTGAAGTACCTGCTGGATGATCATGTAGCCGAGTACATACGCAAATTTGGACTGTTCGGATCGAACAATGACACGTAAGTATAGTACGGGTGTAATTGAGCCTTTCCATATCATCCGTGCGATTGTCTCGAATTGAATTGGCGATGCAGAGTGTTCCATAAATAATAACCTCCTTGTGCGTGTTCTATACAGTGAAAGGGGCAGTTCGTGTTTGCGCAGTGCCACTGCAAACTAACTGCCATTTGATTGCTTCCATCTTCCTTGTCGCTAATGTAATTCGCTTTCCTCACATGTCTGTGCCGGATGGGTGGAAACGTTAACAAGCAGTAAGTACATTCTAACACCGGGTAGTGCAACGGAAGCGATGAGCATTTCGCCCGTCTCGCCCATCAACGATCCCGATCTGTACATCGAGCATCAGAACCAGCGCAACAAGCTCGGTTCGTCCTGTGAGGCAATGGATGAAACGGATTTCCCAATACCGCCCCTGCCGGCCGGGGCACCAACCACCTTGAACAAGGTGTTTTGCTGTGCAAATGATAATAAAACAAACACGGCCCGGGGTACGTTCCTTGGTAGACCGGGTAGCGCTGTGCAGATAATAACGACAGCGGCACCATTACCGAATCCGCCGCTCGTAACGTCTCCCGATGGGACAACGAATCTTGCGCAGCAACACATCACGCTGGAGGAAAGCGGTGATTGCAGTGCGGGGAAGAAGGTGGGTGAAAGTGTGGCGTGTGTGGGAAGTCCTCAACGGTGTGGTGTGTCCGTGGACCACACTCCCGCAAACACCAAACCAAGCACAAACGCTAAAAACAGCACCAACAACGACAAAACCAGCACGACATCATCGACCAAACGCACCACTACTAACAGCACCTCCTCCGATACCATAGCAACCGAGCGCAGTAGCACGAAAAGGGGTGCGTTGGGTCTGCCCAAAGCAACCGCTGGTAGCAAGCTAGGAGCTACTTTGAGCACAAGCACAGCCCACACGGTGGGACCGTCGGCGAATGCTTCGACCGGTCGGATCAGCCCGTCGCGTAGTTACGACGATATGATCAAATTTGTTTTCACAGAGCACGGCATTAAGGTTATAAGCGATCGCGAGTACGTAGTGTAGAGCATTTTGCAAGTATGGCTCGGTTTAGACGCTCACACTCATTCGCGTAAGTACGTTGGCTGTAGACGGACGTGCAAACATTCTACTACCAGTAGCTGAATTCTTCTATGTAGCTCGCTGTTATGACTATTGGTCCTTTTTAGTGGCTTTGTAAAAGAAGGTCATTCTTGTATGTAATAGATCTACTAAACGACATATTTTTGTTCGCTTTCCTTTTTCCGTTTCGCTCCTAAAACTATTCAATGCATGTGTAGTGAAGTTTAACCGTATATAGCATTTTTCCTTTGCTATTGTTATGTATCGTTAAAATAACTCCTTTCCTCTCTCTTTCGTTTTAGGTCATAAAAAAGATGAAAATAGCTGCTTGTCCAGTGTAAAGATGGTGTATTTTGCGCAACGATGATCGAAATCTCGCACCGAAAATTGCAAGCGACAAAAGGGGTCGGGAGAGAATACTTTTTGTAGCAATTAAGCTTTTTTCTATGTGGTTGTTCTGTGCCTAGTTCCTTACTTTCTGTTTAATATTGTAATAGCTTGTTAATATTTATTTACTGTTACATCACATGTGGCGTACCTTTAGAAAGCAGGACAAGTGAAGCTCAACAAAAAACAAACATTAAACCCATTGAAGCGTTTGATCCCGATCAGTCCGGATCGTGTAAAGATATACTCAACTCCGTATTCAAGAAAATCTTGTTTCACTTTTAAATAATGCGCATAAATGCTTCGTGGCGTGCAACGCGTACACAATGCACATAGGCAAGCTGGATTTTATATAGTTCAAATTGCGTAGAAAACGGGTATTAAAGGCCACGTGTTTGCCACCCGTTAGATTGATTTCTTCTTCTCCGGAATAGGGCCGGAATCGAACAACGGTAGACAAATAGGTGAATGTGATTTAGATGGAAGACTTAATAAAAATAAGTATGTAGTTACAGATAATCGGGTGGCGAATTAATTTTTCAAATTCGAAATTAATTGCCTCTTTGTTTTCGTCCTGTTGTCCACACGCCATCCCATGGTGTGGCAGTAATCGAGCAGTGTTTGCTTTTTTCACTCCTCGTGTCACTTTCGAGCAGTTTCCTTGGCGACGTAAACAAAACACGTATGCGTCACATATCTTCACACCAAATCGTGTACATAAATAATAAATTAAACCCCTACCCGTTGGTTTCGGGAAAAGCAGCCAACTCACTGTGGTGATAGTAATTAATGAGCCGTGTGTATGTGCGTTGTCCATATACACAAGGGGGAACACGGGAAAAACATACAATCGAACATGCAGGAAAAAGGTTCCCCATCCTCCACTGCCGCCGCGGGCACTCCGGCGAAGGTAAAAACGGACAGCTGGCTGGAGGAAGCATCCGTCGGTCGTTCATTGTCAACGCTAACGAGCGGTGCCAGCTCCGGCCACGGGAAGTAAGTTGCACAGTTAATGTAGATTATTGATCAAACGCTGCAGGCCAACCGTGACCGATTAGCATTTAATGCGCAACCTGTGTTTATGTTTCTTTCTCATCTCCCCGTCTCTATCTTGCCCGATGATTTCCGTGGTTTACAGAAATGCGCGCAAGTTTTCCAACATTTTAGAGATGTGAGTAGTAGTTGGGTTTTTGGGAAGTGCAGGTGAAGTTTGCAAGCGTACTTTTCTTTCTAGGGAACGGTTCAGCAATAGTAATATCGTTTCGATGGACGATACCAGCACAACGGTCGATTATAATCCCGTCGATGACATTCCCGTGCTACCGGATGCGGACGATATTCACGAAAGCTTGCTGTACAACGAAAGTCCTAATCTCCCAACGTGCGTATTTTGTGTCCTTCGTGTGATTGACAATCATGTTTAAATGTTTTTCTTCCCTTCCAACTCCCACTTTACAGTGTAACAACGTACAAGAACCTTAGCTCGGATATATTCACAAGCGGTAAAGCTTCTGCGCTCGGCAATTTGGACGAAATCGACATCTCCATCCTTACGGAGTGTCTCGAAAACGAGGAGGACATTGACGAACCGGACGAACCGTGGACCTGGGATCAGCTGTTTACGCAGCTGTCCGTTAAAATAAGCACCGAAACGAAGACGCCGATCGTAGAGTACAGCAACTGAGCTTATTTACTGTTTAAATCAATTATTTACATTAGTAGCACTGTCCAGTACGAGCTGTGGTTCTTCTTCGAGCTGCCGCAAATTGGCCGGCAGCAGCATATCATCCGACGCCAGTGGTAAAATATCACAAATCTTCGAAGACTCCACGTTCAGCACGTACTCGCAGGGGCGCGGTTCCAGCAGGTACAGTGCGATCACATCCGAGCTGCCGGACTGTTCGGTGCACTTCAGCTTCACCTCCACGTGCCGGGGTTGGTTCGTTTTGTCGCAAAAGTCCCCACCAGTGTAGAAGTGACTGATTTGGTTCTCGAGCTTGCGCTTGTTCCGTGCGGACGGATTCTTTTCCAACCATTCGCGGTGCTTTTCGACGTTAAAGTAACCGAGATAGATGGAGGTGTCTTTGTGATACTGTCGCACGTGTTTCCCAAAGCACAGCTCAAACTTCCACCAACCGGATCCCTGCGCGAGAGAAGGCTTTTAGAATGTTTTGGCGTCCCAACAACCGTACAAGTTTGCTACTCACTCCCGGTAAGCAGTACGCTCCGTCGAGGAATTCTAACAGTGAGGTAAGTTCCTTCGACTTCTTTGGCCGTCTGGTCATTGAGGATACTGGCGTTTCTCCTTCGCTTTCTCCCGTTTCATCTTCCATTGCTTTCCAGTCGAAATTGAACGTCGTATCTTTGCGCATTGGATCGCCACGCATGGAACCATCCTGGTTTTTTGATTATAAAAAGTGGAGATATGAAAAATACAGAACTCAAATTATGAAGTTTGAAGAAGTACCGAACCGAAAACGTTCGTACAAAGCATGCATTAAACCTTTGTTTAAACGAACCGCACAAACCGGTTCTCTACGGGTTGCGATAGCATAACAAATCAAAACAGAACCAACCTCGCTCGTTTCAGGCATTTCAAATCCTAACACATCGCTTATAGTGACCTAAGGGAAAAAATAGGACGAAAAAGGGGAAAAAACGAAAGAGAATACGTACAAAAGATAAACGCAAGCGGTAAGGAAGGTGCAACAGATCGAATGGAAAGCAATGAATGAAGGAATGAAACCGAACCGAAACCAAGCGAATATGAACAAACCAACAATAACCGCAAGAACAACGTAGCGAAAGGCGCGTGCCACCTGTCGCTTTCGACATACCGAAAGTTGTTGATACTTTTGGCGCAACTTGTCCACCTCCTGCTGCAGGATTGCTTTCGGTTTGCGGGGCGATTCACCGAACGGGCTGCAGCTGATTTTGTTCTCCTCCGTGTCCTGCGGTTTGTACTTCGGGTGTGTACAGAGGGCCGCCGTCAGTATGATCACCTCGTAATTGCACGTGGACGTTTCCTTCAGCGAGTACACCTCATTCTTGCCGAACCGGTAGCACACGTACAGTACCTTTGTGACGCGTGGCTCACCGTTCAGATCGCAGATCGTGCCCGAATCCATTTCCAGCTCAAGGTACGGCAAATTGAATCCTTCGATCTTTTTATACTTCATCTGCTCCTTGTCGGACTCTGCCTGCGCGTATTTGGCTTTGAGTGCGTCCGTCTTTTGCTGGTCCCAGCGACCGAGGAAATATTCCTGCAGCTTGCTCGTCTTCTCGTGACGCTCCTCGTGGTACTGTTTGATATAACTCCCGTGACAAACCTCGTACGACCAGTAGCTTTCGATGCGATACGAACAGGTCGTCGAAACGAACAACGGTTCGAGCAGCTCCAGCGGACTGGGACCATTGTACTCCACATCGCCGGCAGTTTCTTTCGAGGTAATCGGTGGGATTATGCACAAATACTTTTCCTTGTTTGCTGACGTTACGTAAAAGTGTTCCGAACCCGGAGCTTCAAGCTGCAAGGAAGAATCGCACACGCATTAAGCAGTCAGCCCTACATTGGCCGTGTTATTTGCAGTGTTTACATACGATTACGTCCTGGCTGCTGTGCCACACAAGGTTGAACAGGACCGAATCATCGAAACCCTTCAAGTCGTGCCCTTCAACGGTCCAACATGTGGCGACGAGTGTGTAAATGAAGAAAACCAGCATCCTTTACACCACGGCAGGCCCTATTGTTTTGTACTGAGCACTATCAATCGTTATCTTATTTAATCCGCAACACGATTGTTTAGTTGCGGTCGTGGTAGAAAATGATTGGTGGCCGTTTGTTGTCTTTGCGAAAGATTTTTTTTGCTACTGTCACCCAGCTGTCAAAATTTGCACAAAGTTCCCAGTTAACATTTTTGGTACATTCAGAGGGATGCAGTTTGAAAAAGTACTAGAAAATTTCTAGCCAAGCTTCAGCAGGGCCGTTTATCATCAAACGGAATGAGCGAAAAAAGACACCATATCTCAAAAGCAATTATATCATTAGTTCCATTAGTTTAGATTATTATTCCTTGACATTGATGAATTTTTACCACTACGCAATATGCACAAAAAAAAACTGCTCGAATAGCACCATCGACGAATCGATGTTGTGGCCACCTGGGGACATTTTATTTTGACAACTGAAATGATTATCACAACAAAGCGGCTTCTCACAGCAAACAATGCAGGGATACGGTGCGTGGCTGAGTAGAATTTAATCAAATCTAATTATAGCACTACGTTCTAAAATGTGTACACTGGTATGACCACTGGCTCGATCTAATTGTCGCGTTGGTAAAGTCGAACAACGATCGCTGCGCGTACAATGATCAGCGATGGTAAACCACATGCGTTCTGTGTTGCTGCGCTACGTTGCAATCTGCGTGATAGCTTCCTGTTTCATACTGCTGTTAATCAGCGGTTTGCCAAGTGCATTGGGTAAGTCAAACTAAGGCGAATATTCGCCCTCTGGATTGAATATTAAAGACCGGCTGCTTTTGTTTGCACAGACACCTGCAAGTGTGAAGAGCAACAGGACCAGGATCTTCAGCATGAGCGGTTTCACAAGAGCTTCCGGTTTGAACAGACCGATCAAAAACGGCTTGCAATTGTAGTGCCGTTTCGGGACAGATTTGACGAGTTGCTACAGTTCGCTCCTCACTTAGCAGCCTTCCTCAGCAAACAGGGCGTTCCGTTCCATCTTTTCGTCGTGAATCAAAACGATCGGTTCCGGTTCAATCGCGCGTCGCTGATAAACGTAGGCTTCCTGCAGGTACGGGACAGCTACGATTACTTTGCGATGCACGATGTCGATCTGCTGCCGCTGAACGACAACCTGCGCTACGAGTTCCCCGCCGACGGTCCGCTACACATTTCCGGGCCCGAGTTTCACCCGAAGTACCATTATGCGGCCTTTATCGGGGGCATACTGCTGCTTCGCATGGAACACTTTGAGCAGCTGAACGGAATGTCGAACCGCTACTGGGGCTGGGGCCTGGAAGACGATGAGTTTTATGTGCGCATCCGGGAGGCCGGTCTCGAGGTGACCCGTCCGAAAAACATCACCACCGGCACGAACAACACATTCCTGCATGTGCACGACCGTGTGCACAGGCGGAGAGACACGACGAAATGTTTCAACCAGCGCGAAATCACACGCAAGCGCGACCGGGAAACGGGTCTCAGTACGGTCCAGTATTCCATCCACAGCCGCCGGGAGCTAACTATCGATGGCGTTCCGGTGACGGTGCTGAATGTTGATCTGTACTGCGACAAACAGAAAACGCCCTGGTGCGAGTGTGAAAGCAAAACGGACAATGCGAATGCAAAGGTGCCGAAGAAAAAACTCTCCTAAAATACTCGCGCGCTCGTTGCACCGCTACTACTTACGCTTGGATGTGATGCTGTTTGCCATATGTCAATTCCGTAATCTTTTTTACTCAATAAAAAGAAACCCATAGTTGTTGGAAACACTACAGCCCAGCATCCATGTTCCGTTTTGGATGATTTGTACATGTAACAAATTTGCTAAAAATTTATTAGAATGTCCTATTTTTTGTTCTAGTGTCGCGTTGATGAGGCTCCAACGTGTTGATTTTAACGTACTTCACGTCAAACGATTTGAAGTGTTCGAAGTCCGCAGTGCTCAGTGACAATATGTGTGTGCGTGTGTTTGAAGTATAATTGATTGGTCATCAGTGCGTACGCGATTGTTTACATTACAAACTGTGAGAATCAACATTCAACATGAGGCTAGTGAAGTGTTACCACGCACAGACGGTGCTGTTTTGGGTGATTATGGTAATTTGCAGTGTTCAACCCGGCTTAGCTTGGTTCGATATTGGGAAGGTGATAGATAGTGCGTCAAATTTGGCAAAGGAATCGTTCAAGTATGCCAAAAATAACGGATACTGTGCGATAATGGAATGCTGCAATGAGATCCACATTAACTCCGACGTAACAGGTAACTTGTGCGGCTCTCTTTTGTGATCCGACATATGGCTAATAATTCTTTTTTGTTGATGTATATTTACCATTCCCGCGTAGAACTGCGAAATGCTCTACAGAAATCCTTATTTGGGCAGCACATCGCAGCCCAAGTTATCGTAAACGCCATCGGGGGACACTTTAAAAACATCGATAGCTCCGAAAAGCCTTTGGTGATGAGGTAAATGTGCTATGAGCACCATCCGTTCCATTCGTTCGGCCCATTAACATAATAAATGTTTTTGCTTTTTCTTCCAGCTTGCATGGTCTACCGGGTATGTATTTGCGGGCGAGATAGGAAGTTTCAGCAATGTCACAAAGTGTTTCTTTCTAAATATCCCATAGGAACGGGAAAGAACTTTGTTGCCGAGCACATTATCCGGACACTGTACAAAAAGGGGGCGAACAGTAATTTCGTTCACAAATACCTTGCCCGAGTAAACTTTCCACTTCAGAGCGAAGTAGAACGTTACAAGGTTCGTTAGCGTAACTATTCCCTGTGACAAGCTTTCCGTCTGACGCTGTTTTTCCCTTTTGTGTACCATTTTAGGTAACGTTAGTAGCAGATATCAAAGCGGCCGTAGCGAGATGTCCCAAATCGTTATTCATATTCGACGAGGTCGAAAAAATGCCACCCGGTTTGTTTGATGCGATCGTTACGCTGCTGGATCATCATGCGTACACGAAGCAGCTGGATTTTCGGCGGTCCATATTCATCTTTCTCTCGAACGTGGCCGGACCGGAGATAGCGGGCAAGCTGAAAAGCCTGGTGGACCGTGGCAACTGGCGTGAGGATACACAATTGCACGATTTCGAATCGACGCTGGAGATTGCGTCGTACAATTTGGTGGGAGGACTGTACAAAAGTGAACTCATCGAATCCCACGTGATCGATCATTTTGTGCCGTTCCTTCCGCTGGAGCAGAGGCATGTAGAAAGCTGCATCAGAGTGGAGTATAGCAAGTATACCCACGAAGAAATGAGTGATGAAATGCTAAGGTAAGCGTATTATTCCTGTTCCACTGCCACCGATAATGGAAGGAAAACGATATTTTCTTTTCAGCGCTATCATCAAAGAAGCGATCACGTTCGATGAAACCGGCCTGTACTCCAACAACGGATGTAAACGAGTTAGCAAAAAGGTGGAAGCATTATATTATGGTCGAATGCGCAAAGAGAAGAAGCAGGAACTGTAATTGCATTTCCCAGGACGCGATTTATCGGTTTCCTTTTTTTAATGAAAATTTGCTTTACATCAACCGTGATAAGACATGGATTGATGAACTAACTTATTTGTTTTATGAGCCGCGCAAAATGAGCCTTTTCATTGTGTTGATAAATTGCGTTCTGTATTAAAATAAAAGCACTTGTGTTTAGTTAATTCGATATTTTTAGAAATATGTGAGAAAGAAAACAAGGTACACGTTTTCCACCAACGGTGAAATTGAATAGATCAGTCGAAACGTCAAACGAAATGTCAAAACAATCAGTTTGTTTACATTTCATCGCGCACGTTTGCGAAGGAGCATTTGCCGGCAAACAACGAGCCAGTGAAAATGCCTCCGAAATCGGCAAGTAAAAAAGAGAGGCCCCTGTGGTGGAACTGCGAAAAGTGCCAAACATATTTACAAACCAGCGAGCTGGCCAAACATCAAACGGATAGCTGCGCAAATGTGGATAGATTGTGCGGGTACGTTGATGCGAGTGGAACGTACCGAAGCCGGAGGATTGAGATTAGCGATTTTGGTGCGTACGAAGAAGTCAAACTATGCACCGAAAGCGAGAAATACGGCCTAGTGCTACTGCCCGATTCGGTGGTAAGAAAGATGGGCCTTATGATGGGAGACTATGTAACGATAACGCTAGCTAAAAGTGGGAATAACAACCCGGTGGGAACCATTGTTCGTACGTTATGGCCCATTGAGGATCGACATGGAGCAAAGGTGTGTCTGGAAGGAATAGGTAAGATGGGAGATCGGTTTGATGGTGGAACCATTGTCGTTAATTGCAAATCTTTTTTGTTTTCCAGATGAATTTGAAGGTGTATCAGCAAGCGAAACAATTGCTAGTGTAGCCCCTGTCAACATTAGGCTTGAAGATGCAGAAGAATTATTTCTACGACTGGAAGACCCTTCACAAGCAAAACTTTTGGAAAAGAATGGAAAGTTTCTGCTTACCACACTCAAACACAAATTGCGAGGTTGTGTAATTTTGAGCAATAATCCACTTTCGCTGACCGTGTGCAACAAACGATTTCGGTTCCGTATTGATCACGCTACAACGCATGGCAGTGGGCTGGTTGATCAGCTCAACAAAATGAGCCTGAGCGATCGCATGTTTGTCGTGATAAATACCACAAAGTTTACGCTTCTCGATGACTCCAAAGCAGCTCAGCATGGCCATCAGCAACGAATGTACAACTTACTCAACATTGGTGGTTTAGACGGAATAATAGCCGAGCTGCGAGAACTTCTGGATATGGCGTACGGCATCGATAGTACGCAATCGAACAGGAATGCAAGAAACAGTGGCCCAGTTAGTCGTGGAATATTGCTTTCTGGGGTTTCGGGTGTGGGGAAAACGATGCTAGTGAATGCGCTGGCCACACACTACCAATGTCATACGGTCAAGCTAAATTGTTCGGAGGTGTTTAGCAAATTTTACGGTGAATCGGAAGCGAACATGTCACGCCAGTTTGCGGAAGTATTCGCAGTGCATCCAAAACCTGCGATGGTTATTGTCGAGGAAATGCACAATCTCTGCCCGAAGAACACGGGCACCGATATTGTGAAGCGCATTTCGCAGCATTTTCTTAACCTGCTCGACAGTTTGCACGGTGACGTACGTGGCAATCGTACGGTCGTGATAGGCACAACGGACAATGTGGACAATGTGAATACACTGTTGCGTCGTGGTGGTCGGATGGATTACGAGTTCGAGCTGCCAGTACCGGATGCGACCGCACGGGAAGCTATTTTGCAGCGAATACTGAACCGGTACGATCAGATATTGCCGGTTGAGGATGTACGATCGGTGGCACGCATTACGCATGGATATGTCGGGGCCGATCTGGAGAATTTAGTGTCGAAAGCAGCATCCTCCTCCAAGACGATCGATGGTGGCTCACTGATGGCAGCGCTGCAGCATGTAAAAGCAAGCGCAATGCGTGAAATTATGATCGAATGTCCAAACGTGCGTTGGGGCGATATCGGTGGACAAGACGAGCTAAAGCTGACGTTGCGCCAAATCATCGACTGGCCAATCCATCATCCGGAGGTGTTCGAACGGCTTGGTATTAAACCTCCGCGTGGTTTGCTAATGTTCGGTCCACCCGGTTGCTCCAAAACGATGATCGCGAAAGCGATCGCCACCGAAAGCCGATTAAACTTCCTTTCGATCAAAGGTTCGGAACTGTTCTCCATGTGGGTTGGTGAATCGGAACGTGCGGTACGGGATTTGTTTCGGCGTGCTCGGCAAGTCGCACCATCGATCATATTTTTTGACGAAATTGATGCCATCGGTGGTGAACGATCGGCCGAATCGGGCAGTTCGGTGAAGGAGCGCGTACTGGCACAACTGCTTACCGAAATGGATGGCGTTAGTGTGCTGAAAGATGTACGCATCGTGGCCGCAACAAATCGTCCGGATCTAATCGATCGTGCTCTCATGCGTCCGGGACGCTTAGATCGGATCGTGTACGTTCGACTCCCGGATGATGCGGCCAGAGAGGAAATATTCCGCATAAAGCTAAAGAGTATCCCCACTGCGCCGAACGTTGACATTGCAGAGCTGGTACGTCGCACGGCCGGATGTTCCGGGTCGGAAATCGAAGCCATCTGTCAGGAGGCTGCACTGAAAGGGTTGGAAAGTTCGTTCGATGTGCAACAAATCGAATGGGTACACTTCGAGCACGCGCTCGCATTGGTGCGACCACGCACAAGCCCGGACCTGTTGCGCTTGTACGATGAATATTTAAAGCAACATCAATAATAAATGGGCGAACGAAAAACGATTGCAGTTAATCATTTGTACGCCTTCTGCGTGGCAAACGAATTGAGATATATTACTGTGTGTGCACCGTACAGCTCGTACCGATCGAACGAGCAAAACTCTGGACACACACGGAAGAAAGAACGTTTTAGCACCTTCTCTCGGTAAGTGCATCAGTTGAACAAATAGAAGGTTTAAAAGGATCGAATGAAAATGTTTCAACCCCCTTAATTGAGGGGTAATAAGTTTTCGAAACAAAACAAACAGAAAACACTCGTGATAACCGTACGCTTCCGGACACACAGCTTGATTTCAATTATCGAAAAAACAAAAAAAAAACGGTGGCTCATTTCCAGCGTGACCACATTCTGTATCCATCCGTTCCCCAAAATATGTGCTTGCCCGTCCCGGCCAAAACGGTTGGCCCAATTTCTCGTAGCCAAAGCGTGAAGCTCTTGCGAGAGTGATTAGTGTGGCCAATGTATAACAACTACGCCAGCGTTCCATAAACCTGTCAAATAATTCAAACTTTTAATTACATCCAAATAACTCACCCGCGTCGTAGGATGGAAGCAAGGGGGGTGGAAATTGAAGTAGCAGCAGGGTGGCTATGCACCAGAATTTCATTTAAACACTGTTGCCTGATGCACTCCGCTGTAATTGAAGTGCCGGGGAATCAGTGGGAGCGCATTATTAGCTCATTGTCAAGAGTTTTCTTCACTTTTTCGGACGCTCCGCACGCACACACAGCTTCTTGGCAGCCAGCCACCGTCCGGGAATTCCGTCACGGAAGTGGAACTTACTTTAATAAACAGCGTGTTGTGCCGACATTGATTCGGGGTCCGTTGCATCCATTGCATAACCATTTGGCTGGACAGAGTGGAACTCCGGAGTAAGCACACGCAACGGGTTGGTAATACTTTTACAAAATGTGTTATTATTATTACGTTTCCCCCTTTTCTTTTTTGCTCAATCCAACCGTTCCGTTTGACCATGGCAACGAACTCGTCCGATGCACTTGATGTGTGAAAAAACATGATGATTTGGTGGATTTCCGCTGCTGGAAATAACTCCATGCGCGTACAGAACAAACTGCAACATATAAAGTTTTGCCTACCCATGGCTCTGGGAGGTTTTTTCAGAATGTGTAGATTTAAACATTGTTTTGGCTTATGGTACTTTCCATTAGTGGGGATTTTTCAATACAATGACTTTCAGACTGATATTTAGTTATTGTTACTAGCCTAGATACTGATTTAAGTTACTGTTGAAATAAGAGATCTTTGGCAAAATGTATTGGTACGTTAAGTATTGCATGCAGTAGAGATACAAATTACAGTGCTGGCTGCCAACCGGGCACTCAGTGGAGAACCAAACTTCTAGGAGGTGTCAATCAAAATGTAACTCAGTATATAGTCTTAGTACTTCCATAGGTCTTGGAGACATGGACTATCTCCAAAATTGATTAAAATCTCTTAAAAGAATTTTGGATCTCATAAGTGTGAAGAGACAATGGAGGAACTCGGCAATGATGTGGTCTTCCCAGGTTCTAGTCTGGTGATCATGTTTTTAGAATGACACCAAACAATTCTGCTCGTTAAATCTCCTCAGGACGTCCACTTGAATAAATGAGGCGTGATAAAACTGAGTGATGGCGTTCATCAGAAAGATAGGAAAGCATTTTGGAGGACTTGGGCGGCAGGCCAAGATACCGGTGCGGTTGTAGCACCAGATACCAAAAAGAATTTTTTTGCAAAAGGAAATTGTGCAAGTCGAAATTGCACAAATTTATTTTTTCAAATCAAACTGATCACTCCATTCAATAGTCCCTTGTTACATGATCTCGTAATAGCAATCGCACCCGACACAAAGCCCTTTCTTCATTTTCTAGTCACTTTCCACCGAAAATGGGACTGGAATTTATGGAGAGTACGATACTTGAAGAATGTTTTCACAAGGGGCAAGTATTTGGAATGACTCACTCAAATGAAAGCATCATTCCATGCAGCTCTACACATAATGTTCCCCATACTTGTGGAATGTGGGGAATGGTTTTGATTTTGTGATTATATTTTGTTGTTCACTTTCGCTTGTTGCTTCTTCGTACAAGATGTTTTCCATATGCTAATGTGATTGTTCCGCATCCGCAAGAAGAAATTGTTCGCTTCATGTTACAAAAACTGGACATGCGAATACTGCTGCATCGATGCGTGTTGTGTGCGCTTTTAACGTGCCCGGCTTGTTGGGCAATTGGTGTGTATTTAAGGATATTGGTTTCACTTGTTTACACTACGCTTGATGATGAAGGAAAGGGGCCTTTAGTGCATTCTTTGAACGGCCGGTCCAGCATTAGTGAATTATGCCCGATCAGTGGACGCGTGTCAATCACCAAACAATGACGATTCCTCATCTGCTTCAACACGCATATTATGCCCTGGCGCATTGTGTTTGGAATTCACAGGAAACTATTTTTATGATCTTCATACGATCACGATCGCGATGCTCGATGCTTCTGTCTGAAGAAGCTGCTAATGGATCGATCATAATTTTCCAATCATGACCTGTTGAGTCATTTGTGCCGTGGTTCTAAAATTCCCCATTCGTCAGAGTGGAATAATTTATTGGGAGGGAGTTATCCCTTTAGACGGGGTGTGTTTTATTTATCTTTTAGCATCAGAGCACTGGGGTGTCGATGATGGTGCGGCAATTAAAATGCAGTTAAAGAGCAGAAGGGAGAATAAAGGATTTTGGTAAATCTTAACCCATTTAGAAAATCGAATGCAGTAGTGTTCTTGCTTGCATTCATGTATCACCTTTCAGCAAATGTTGTGTTTGGGAAAATGGATGCACGTGGCGTCCCTTTTTGAGTAGAAGAAGGATCGAAAATGCATAAAACTTTAACGATGTTATGCATTTTGGTTTCCAAAGTATGCAAAACAATTTCCCAAAAAAAAAATCTGCTGCCGTTGTCCGGCATCGGGACAAGGCAATAAAGGATTCGTCACGGACTTAACGAACGGTCACCTTCAAGAATTCATTCTCGGTATTAAAGCTATCGGTTGTTGCAACTTGTGCAGTGCATATGTGCAGGAAGGTTGAATGATCTTGTTTTTTTTTTCTTATTGTAGCTGCATTGCAACTTCCCAAGCGGAAACGGAGGAAACGAGCAGCAGCTCGTCATAAAACCGTTTAAGGATAGCAGGCAGCTAACGTGTATAGTAGGTGCACCGTCTCGTTGCTATGGTGATGCGGATTAACCAAGAGAGCGAGAAGAGAGAAAGAAAAAAAAGAGCGAGTGAGGTCATAAATTTCGTGCATTTCCAATGTTATGTATTTCCTCATTCCATTGATGGGCCCCCGGTTGCTATGGTTTCCCGGTGCATGTTTGCTTGCGGCTTTCGGAAACGACTTGGGAGTTTTTGTTGGAGGTTTTTTTTAATATTCCATTTTTAGGACTAAACAGGATCTTTCGCAAAAAAAATAAAAAAAAAAAGGCAAAACTCTTCCAAGAAGGCAAAAGTGCATAAAAGGGCCTATATGAAAAAAGTCAATTTTTTTTTAAACTTCGGATCAGTTTACCGAGGCTTTGCAGTGCTCTGGCCTGCAAGTCCTGCTCTTATGCACTCTACGTCGTTTTGCACTCCCGCCAAACTCCCGCCTCCCAATTCAACTCCCCCCCCTCCACCCCCCTAAACTGCACCAATAGTACAAAATGCAACATCCGAAAACGAAAGAGAAGAGCTCGGAGGGTTTTTTTTGTTAGGTTGCTTTTTTCGGTATTTCGCACCAAGAGCCTCGTAGTACGATTGTTGTCATTGGAGAATTTATTCTCGTCACGAAATACTGCTGCTGCTGCTGCTCCGCTCGTGGCCGGGTCATTCTAGCCCTTTTTTTCGAGCGCATAGAGCTTCGTGTTGGGTGTTGCGACGACACGGATGGCAACTTTATGACATCCGCGTTGGGTCGTTTTAGTTTCGGTGGACATAGGAACAGCATATAAAAGAATACGGCACCGGAGTTAAAGAACACTCCCATAATGACACTGCAAAGCCCGTTGGCTGCTGATGCACACGGTGCAGTTAAAATGCATCCGGGATGCATCGTGGATTGCGTATCAGTTATGGAATGGAAATGGGGATCATTCCGGCTTAACGATGAAACTTGCATGTCACAGTCTGATCAATTGTATCGAAATGGGAGTCGTTAAAGCTGTACTCACACTCTAGACCTCTCGGTTATCTATTCTGTTCTGTTGGGAAATAGCGAACGAAAGGCATAATGTGCATGCTTTATGAAGTTTGCATCCGTTTGCAATAATAATTGAGACATGATTTTATGTGCCAATTTGTTGAGCGACAGGTCGAGCATAATATCAGCGAAGTAATTTTTGTATCACTCGCATATTCTCTCCCCGAATTACTCGCCTGGTGTGTTCAAAAGGACATCACGTAAGGATTTTATGTGGAAAATAAAGAAAAATACATGCAACTTCAACCGTTTCGAGTCGCATACATAAACCGACACAAAACGACACTACTGAAGCGATTCCACCGTTGATGCTACGCTTTCTTCACATAAATAATCCTTGCCCATCGGTTTATAATACACCGGCGGTTCGGCACTGTCCGAAAAGGGCACGACAGCACGATTGGACATCTCGTACGGTCGTCGTCGTAAAGAAAGGTTGAATCACACGCGACCACGTCCACCTCGGGGGAGGATGGTTATGTTTGCCCGTCCAAACTGTGTGGAAGCTGATGCTTTCTTCGCTTCGCCTCGATGGGACTCGTGGGGCACTTGAATCAAGGTGTGAGGGACATGTGGAGTGTGCGGAGGTCGGTCGTGAATTTTTATGACCCTTGCGTTTAGGGGAGGAGTGTACCGAACTTTGTTGTCCACTTTGAGAAGAAGAACTGTCAAGAATATCCACTTGAGAAAATTAAAGAGGAAAGAATGATATCATTTTGGATAAATCAGACTCTTCGTCAACTTTTCGTATGAAAATTTGAGGTTTAATTGAATCTGATAAAACCAATCATCTCCTTTGTAGTGAAAGTATAATGGATCCTTGTGAAGGATGCATTTATCTCATATTGTCTGTAAGATTCATAGTAGATGATCTTTAGATGATCCCACCATACTCCGGTGAATTTTCAATCGATCGTGGAATTTTGAAATTTGCAGAATTGGAAATAGTTTCTGAAATGTTAGTACATTTGTAGTAGTTAGTATCAGTATCAACCATTAAGACATGTGATAGAGTAATGGAGAAGCTATTTGTTCTGCAAGTTTTAGAGAACTAGCACATCTGAATCTTATTATGCATAGAGCAGTAAATTAAGATAAAAAAAGGATCTTCTTCTGAGACACTACATCCTCAAGATAGGTTTTCCTGCAATTATTGGTTTTCTTGCGGAGGACAATGTTTTGGATTTTGAACCACAGTACGGTGTATATACCATCTCAAAAAATGTATATCAGTGACTCAATAAAAGCAATTAGAATTAAAATAAATTCTGGGCATGCACTGAAACTAAAGATCCTAGGAAGAACTCAAGACACTCGTGGCAAGATCGAATATATCCCAAAAACTACCCTTTCGAAGCACGTCTTATTAATAATTATATCAAAATGGATGGATGAGAGGTGAATGTTCCGATCGTATCATAAACATGCAACATACTAGTTTTTTTTGTGTCCGAGCATTGAATACATGTTTCCATATATGTTTTGCATATTCTCACGAATTAGAATAATTTCTCTGATGCGTTATTTACAGTACGGACATGTCTATGAACCTGTAACAAAGAAAAACAATTTGCCAACAGTTTGTTGCTTACTGTTGGTAATGATGTTTCGTTGCAATTGTTCAAGTTTAAGGCCAGTGGATGAGTATGCACTGCCCAATCACTGTCAATGGCATGTTCCAAGCAGGCAATAAACCATCAAAACCAGTCCCATACATGCCTGTTGCGGCAGCATAAACATGCGAATTGATCATTAATCATAGCCGTCCCTGTGGATGAATCTAAATAGAACGATAGTAGTACCGGTAGTAGTGAGCAAGTCGGTCTAGGACGATGGGAAGTGATGGGACTTTTGGAGTGGAAGAAAACAAACCAATAAATGGAAATAAATAGGAAAGTACTTTTGCGAAATCTTCCCCCATGCTTGGACATTTGGAGGGATGGAGCAAGATCGACGATGATGGAGGTTTCGTTCGTATTCTCGTGCCATGAGCATGGGTTTCGAAGGGTCTGCCTTTTAACGCACACCAATTCCGTATGGATGGCTCACGTGCCGTGCTCCGGTTTATGCTCGAGGATAAACGAAAATTTCCTACGTGTCGGCCCCAACAAATGGAGGCGCATCGGGCCAAATGCCCATCCATCCACTTTCGTGCGTGCATCGTTGCCCGGGCACGATGTGATGGGTCATGAACCGGCCCTCACACACGCACCCGTATCTCCGAAGACACTCCAAGCCTCCGGCGTAGCGGCGTAAATGCTCCGATGTAAACGGTCTGAACGCCACTGATGTACAGAAGAACGTAACTTGATGCCACACATTTTATGAGGTTTGTTTGCACCGTAGCCTCAAGGAGTTCCCCCCTCCCTCCCTCCGCTCGGTGTACGTTTCCTCGCCCAGATCTGCAGTATCTTGGCTTACGCGCTAATGAAGCATCTGGCCCGATGGGACACGTTCCTGGCACATTCTCGTACGCATTCGTTTTTGGTTGTTTTTTTCGGTTGTGCCGTAACGTTTCCGAATCCGCCATGCTTCTCCTTCCGGATAGCGGACCGTGGAACTATGCCACCATGTCAACCGTATGTCAATCCCGGTGAAATGGGAGACAAGCAACAACAAGCTTTCGTGTGTTTGCCGCCCGGTTTGAAGATGTTTGAATTTTTAACGACTGCAAGCCAGTTTGCTGATCGATTTGGTTTGATTCCAAGATGGATTGGAGATTAACAAACGGGGGATTGGGGGCCTTTTTTCCCTTTTTGGTGGGTTTATTGTTGCTTTTAGCTTCGATACGTGTGCTACTTCTTAAGCGGCGTTCTTTATGTGAGTGGCCGTTGATTGAAATGGAAATCTTGGCGGTGGTCCCTTCGTTTGGGGCACTCTTTTTCTCTCTCCACAATGGCCTTTCGTACAACCGGAAGCTCGATTTCATTTGAGAGAGCTCTTATTAGTGTTAACATGTTGGGGATTATCGTCTGATTGGATCTGTTTTGGGTTGCTCCAAGAAAAAAAAAATCGGACGATTTAGAGTGTCTACTGTATTTTTGTTTCTATACTATTTGTGAGAAAAAATTTGCATCAAATAGAATAATAGATAAAAATTAAAAAAAAACTTGAAAATTATCCCCTATACACAATTAAAAAAAGAGAAACATATTAAAGTCAAGTGTTACATTATATCAAGATTAAAATTTTACTAAACTTATCAAAATTTATATTAAATTTGCAAAAAAGAGAAGGTTGACAAAAGAGAAGACAATTACAAAAGTAAGACAACCAACAATAAAGTCATCTAGTATTTTAAACTCGAAAAGCCCTTTTCAGTTGTAAAAGCCCTTTACAATTAGAAATTATATAGCACAGTACTATAATCTACGAAATTAGAAAAAGTAATTTATTTTATTTAATTTATTTAATAAATATTTACGACCCTACTGATTGTTTCGATTTTCCACGGGTGGATAAACATTCGGATGAACTATTTCCCCTCACGAGTTCATTATACACTTTATAAACAAATGAACCATTCATTCGCAGCATCCTCATCTCACGCAAACGGGGGATGCTGCTTCGCGGTTCTTCGGAATCGGTGAGCGAGAGAGCAAATATACAGTAGAGTCTCTCGTAGGGCAATAATTTCGGTTGCCTTTTTAGATAAGATTACCAATTCCGTAGTAAAAATGAAGCAGATAAACGAGATAAATGTTATGAGAAACGTTAAATTTTAGTAATTATATAAAAACAGGTTGGAAGTTATATTTCATATTTGCTTTCAAATCAAAGCAATGTAATGCTTAGCCTTGAACTTGTAAAAAGGTTAATAAATTATCAACAAAAAGGGTTGAATCTATTTTATGAATGGACCAATACAAAAATACATTGAATTTTAGAATGGAAATTGTAACGGCCATCCTATGAAAATGTCCTACCGAATGAATGAACGCATGAACCATCTCTTTGGTCGTTTCGGTTAAGGGAGATTTCACTGCATCTCGTATTTTCTCGGTACAACCCGAACGAGGGTTGTACGGAAAGTTAATCACTCTTGCATTTTTATTTCCTTCCCATGTACTAACTTCACTACAAGTTGACATTTGCTTGAAATTAAATTAATAGAAATTGCTTATTTAAATTCTTAAGAAGAAGGTACGGTTAATTAAGCAGTAATTTTAATAATTTTTGAATAAGTTTTTTAATTTTTCACTAGAAGTATTAGAAATACTTTTTAAATATTAATAACTAACATAAAGCTTATCAAACGCTTCAAAACAAAAAAACGTTTTTACTCGAATTCATTTGAAGAATAATTCACCCAGCCATCTCCCAACGCACGAGTCGCTTGTCGTACGACCCACTCACGTTCGGTGCTGCACATGGCCACGGTGAGCAGGACCGTTGCTCTCGGGCTATATTTTTACTTACTTCCTCGACGAAGCACGACGGTTTTTCGCGCGCGCACCGCCCTGACCGAAAGACGTGTGTGGTTCAGGGGCAGAACCAAAGAACTCGTTAATCAACGTATTTTAAAACGGTTCCTCCGGTTTTGGAAGGATACCGAGTGTAGTGTTTGGGGGAAACCTTCTTCCCCAATGTAGAAGCAGCAGGTTTTGTTAGCAAAGCATCGAAAGTGAATTTGACCGTGTACCGGGGAATGATATTTCCGATCATCCACGTTCGCTTAGCAGAAAGGAAAAAGATGTAAAGTGTGTACCAAACAAAAAAAAAGAGGTTTAAAATCAAATCATGCGGTTGAATGAGTTTATTGCGCTACCTGTTTTGTTCCCCTGTTGATTGTCGCTGCTGTTAAATGCGCGTGTGTGTGTGGGCATGTTCGCGTGTGTTTGCGGGTGAGCAAATTATCTCACCTCCAGCTAAAATGGGGAGCTGGGGGGAGGTTGTACCGATCCCATATCAGTTCACGTGTGTCCTGGGTGCATTTTTCACATTTTCGTTAAACCACCTTTCGATTCGAACCACCCCGAAAGGAGGCGCACCGGGTTGTTCGATCGAGAGTAAGTGATTTCTTTTGTTTCTTTTAATCCACCTCCGTCGTCTGCCAGTCCACCCCTAAATCCAATTTCTTGGGTCAGGGCTGTAAAGACAGCTCCAACTCCACGCTCCTTTCATACGATGATGGCCAATTTTTTGGTGTTGGCGTTTTTTTTTTTTATTAAATCGACACGATACGTCGCAGGTTACCCTGCTTCTTGCTGGCCTGTTTCAAGGATCCCAATATTTTATTTTCATCCTTACTCCACGCCACGCTGTTCTTCGGTGGCTTCTTTACTTTACCCGTTCTGCGGTGAACCGCGGTGGGTGAACGATTTTATAAATAATCACGATCGTTAACGGCGAAATGCGTTGCGTTGTGCGCGCGTTGCATTATTCATCGATTGTGTTTGTTTTTTCCCGTTGTTTTGAGTGTTGTTTTGTGGGTTTTTCATAATTTTCACATCAGATAAGTTTAATCACAGCCGAACAACAGCTGCCCGAAGGCAAATAAAGGCATTAAGTTTATAGTTCCTTTTTGTTTAATTTTTTTCTCTTCAATACAAAAATAAATGAAAGGCATATTGAGAGATTATGATATATTTTAAAAAGCAAAATGTAAAAGTGACTGTGTAAAGCCTTCCCCTTTTGTGATAAAACAGGTGAAAGACGTTAATTAAATATTTGATTTTGTTCTTTTTTATAAAAAAACACACCCTTCTTGCAAACGAACGCGAAGGTGCATGTAAGCAAATGATTGCTTTATATCAGTTCGCACCCAGCGGACGCGTTGTGAGAGGATCGTTATCGTTCATCGGAGAAATTCCGAACCAGGGCACGGAAACTGGGTCTAGTGTGATTAATTCCTCACCGGCCGTAGAAGTAATGCAACGAAATACGGCACGAAACGAAAGTAATTAAAGCAGAATCGTTGCAGTGGAAAAACTTGCCCGAAAACGATCGACCGGATGTGAAGATGTTCTAGGTTGGTGTAAGTGAAAGAGTGCGAGAGAGCGTGTGCGTTTTCATTCTTTCCTTCCTTTCTTCGATACAAAACAACCCTTTTTAAACACATGTTTCTCGATCGTGGCCAAGGGTTTTCCCCATGTGTGTTTCTGTGTGTGCGCTTGATCGACCGATTTTGTTTTCCAGCCAGATCATTTTACCCGATCGATGATCGATGATTGACAGAGCCGAAGACAAGGTGGGCTCCACGTGTGAGTGACAAGTGTACGTGCGTGCGTCGGCGTTCTTCTATAAAGTGGTTCCCTGCTTTTTTTGTTATTGTTTTGCGGGAAGAAAAAATTGAAAATAGAAATTTGGTGGTAAATTAAAACACGCACAGCGTCCAAGTGCGTTCTGTGACGGGCTTTTGCCAGTGCCAAGTGTTTGCCCAAGTGCGTTGTTCATATGTGTCTGTGGTTTGTGTAGTTTCGTGTTTTTTGGTGATCCTGTGTGTGTGTGTGCGAGTAAGATCCGAGCTGGTTAATCATGAAATCATCCATGGCCATTACGAAAAGTGCGGCATTTCGGTTCATGCTGCTTTTGCATTTATTTTTGAAAGTGAAAATGTGTGTCGGCTTCGTCGATGCGCTGGCCGCCGGTGACAGTGACATTAATTATGAGGACAGTGACGAGTGGCTGCCAGAATCGGGCGGCGGTGGTGCTGGTGGTGGAGGTGATAGTATTGGTCGGTTGCCCGCCTGGGTACAGGCACGGTACGTCCCCACAACCACCACCACCACCAGCCAGCCAGCGCCGAGCAATTTAATGCGCTGGGAGGGAGGAAACGGTCATGCCGGCCGGTCCCGTATGCATCACGTTCGGCATGAGCAGCATTACTTGAAACATCGTCCAATAAAGGTGCCAAACACGGTGGATTCGACGATGGTGGCCCTGGATGCGGCACCGTACCAAGCGCATACCGTGACGACTAGCACCGTGACCGGGTCGCAACATCAGCAAAAGTCGCGCCATCACAACCACCACCACCACCATCACCATCATCATCATCAACAACATCATCTGCAGCATCCGTTCAAACAAGAACGGAAGTCAGGTGCAGATTCTTCGGAAGAGGAAGTGAACTTGTTAGAGGCAAGCAGGCCAGGTGGGGTGCTACATCGTGTTGCTTCACAACCCTACGAACGGAGAGCTATGATGGAGAAGGAAAGTTTCAAGGATGTGTGGAACAGTAAGAGGTAGGTAAAGGAAAATGAATTTGACCTTGAACTGGAGTTGCAGCTCAAAAGATACTACTAATAAGCATAGAAGTTAGGGGGGAACTGTAAATCAGCGTTTAAGCAGCTTTTAACGAGCGGGTTGGAATGATTCAACGAGGAATCATCCAATATTTCTTCGGTTTTGTTTTTGGTTTAATCAAAGGTTCATCGAGGGTCACGTCATCTCTTAAGCAACTTAAAAGTATCATCTCTAAGTTTATATTCCAAAGCTGCAATAACTTTTTCAAGAACGCCTTAAAACCAAGCTTGTTCTTGTAGAGATCAACCTTAAAGATTATGTTTCATTACCAACAAACCCTACAATAAGCTCAATTTCATCCGTTTTAATCTCTTGAATAATTATGTTCTTATTAAACTCGATCGTTTAATCGAATCGATTATTCCACGCTCCTTCTTCCAGCTATTTTGTATTACAACGATCGTGATGAAACGTTTTTGCGCAATCTGCTCAACGCACTATCAATCGATAATTATAGTGCCTGATTGCAAAGTATACTACTATTTGATTAGCAGCTTGTACTTGGAAAGGTAAACATAGAGACCAGGGATCGTTCTGATGAAACACTCGACTCAATTTCCATTTAACCATGAATCAATGGTGGTTAAAATAAGTGATAAAGCGATGATTTAACTAGAATTCCCAACAAAGTTTAATATAGAAATTACTCACGCAGATTTGCCAGAAGATGAAGGCCTTGAAGGTGACGAGCTTCATGATAGTGAAGCTAGATCTGTGTAACCAGCTGACCTTCTTTTACTCTGTGCCGACCCGTACAGATAAGAGCTCGATTGAAAGGAGCGAAATTAAAACACGCTGGAAGTAGGAGCGATCGAAGACGGACACTCTTCAAAGCGACTAGCCGATTGGTCTACGTGGAAGCGATGAAACCATGAATCACTTTCCTTTCCTTCGATTGCGTTCCATCATCCTGCGAAGGGTGCGAAAATGTGTGTTATTTGCCTGGTGATAACTCATCCAACGCCACCAGGCAGATGGATGGGAAAGTGGAGGTGGAATTGAGTCATCTCGGAGTTAAGCAAAAAAAAAGATCGATCGTTCTACTAGCGTTGACAGCTGAATGGGGAATTGTCTTTTTTTTTGCGGCAGTGCGTGCCGCGTGTCCGATCACCCAAGGGAGGTTCTGGGGAGGATTGGATTCACTATCTTAATGGAGCCACAAGAAAGCCACATAAGTCACCTTCGCACGATCGCGCAAGGAGTCTCTCCCTTTCGGCATACGGATTGTTTCGTATGCGACACATGTTTACTTGCCGTGTGCAAATCACGCACACGCAAAGATGTGTCCTGCTCACGGTTGATCGGGTACGCCTGCATAGTGGCATGAGAAGTCGCCTTTTGCCTCTTTCTCTGTGGACTGAGCGTGTGTTTGATTTGCGGCAGTTCATTTTTGTGTCTTTCGTTGGCTTTGTTCCGTCGTTCGTTGCCGCTATGGACAGTGGTGGATGCGTTATGATGGCATACAATTAGCAATTTTGCATGCATAATTTTCGTTAAATATTGACCCACCACGGTTGGAATGCATCGGCAGAAGCAGAAGCACACGGATGAACGGAATACGGACCGACTGTGGCTAATTTTTATGAGCATCTCGATGTCGATGCATCCCTGCTGAGAGTGAGACCTGCTAGAAGAGCTGCTAAAGACAGGCAAATCGTCCGATGTCTCTTGATGGCAGCTGTGCAAAGAAAGTGTCATCATTAAAGTCAGTAAAGCGGGAAAATAACTTCGCTGTGACGCATGGGATGAGTGGTTCGATCTGCAAACCATTGTGCAATTGCTGTACGTGTTTGTGTGTGAAGGGTGTAACTCTCTCGCATTGCACACCTTTTAGTGAAGCGCAGTGCAATTGTTGACCGCATGTTGTAGGACCGCACAAATTCAATGAGCTGAAGCGAATTTATTTTCCCTCAACTGGCAACTTTTTTTTTACTGTGGGGACCTTGTTGTGGTGTGATGCACACGATTAAAGAAATCCCCATTTTGCACATTATTAACTCTGCAGGAGATTTAAGCTGCTTTGGGGATGGGGAAGACACGTGAGTCCTAAAGAGTCCGCGCAATCAAGTGACATTTTCGCACTGAAAGGCAAACGGAAGATGGAAGATGGGAAATAGAGTTATGTCGGGTGTAATTGTACGATCACGATGAATGGATGGGTCAGCACTGGGACCGAGACCGATAGAAAATGGCAGCAGTAAGGCAGCAAACCTGTACCGGTTTGTTGGTGGTAAGTGAAAGGAAAAGCACTCAGTAAATCATATTAGCAGAGTAATTAGCGACTGAAAAACTAGCTACGGGCAAGTTCCCTAGAGCAGCAAATCACTACTGAACAAGAAAAAAACCCAAGCAGCAATAGAAGATAAAAATCAAAAATAAACAAACGATTGGTTAGGATGCGAATAATCTAGATGTGAACGAAGCATGGAATAAATTATTACCAACCGAAGTAGAAAGAATCCTCTTCCAAACCTCATGAATAAAAGCGAAGTAAATGTAGTGTATACTGTGCTGACATTTCTACTCACCCAAATAGATGGCCTCCTACGATCGAGTACGATGCTACTCGTCATGGATAAGGATGCTGAGATACATATTCTAGAGCGGGAAAAATGATAAAACCGAAGAAAGATAAACAAAATTAGCAAAACCAACCTCGGGCACAAGGGTGTGAGTGTGTTTGTGGTTTTTCTTTATGTTATGCATTTCAAATTTGCCTGCACCACCCGTTTAGCGAAAGAAAGTGCGACTTTTAAACCGATGGGAACGCGACCTGCAACATATTACACAAACAACGCGCACACATAAAGTTGTCGCATTTTTTTTCTCCCTCTAGTCAAGCTGGTTTGAGCTCTAAGCTTATCGTTCCGCTTGCAAATGCAACCAAGTGCAAGCAGGTGCATTTGTCGGTTGTCAGACCAGCTTGTAAGACAAATTTGACTATCTCCCAAACGTTTCAATCGTACCCGTTCTCTGTTGGCTGGGAACACTATATTTTTTTCAAATCCACATTCCACCGCTTTAATGAATTGCAAAATAAATAAAATGTTGTGCAATATTATTAAGCAAAATTGCAACGATTACAGCTGGGGCTTTAGAGCAAGATTTGACCTTTGCTACAACGATAGAAATCACCGACAAATCGACAAAACAAACGCAATCGCATCAAAATTCCCACCCGCTGGCACAATTGAGATATTAATCGATCGAGTTGTGGGATGTTCGTTGCCGTTTTATCTGATTGTTTCATGTTCGCCCTTTTGTGGCCGATTGCATGAGATGAACTTATGGTCTCGTTCATTCGATGCACGTCAATTGTTACCAGCTCATTAATCACGATCCTAAAATGGACGAGAGGAAAAAAGGAACTTCTCCATCTTGAAGGTAATTTTGCAACTCATTGCACAAAAATACGTTTCAACGTGCTTTCGTTTTTTTTAGTAAAAAAAAAGAGTAACGAACAATACTCCTTTTAAGGAGTTGTTGAAAGCTTATCATGCGATCGATCGGAAATGATTTATCTTGATGCGCCTTCAGCATAAAAGAGGTCAATGTTTTTTGGGGGAATGTTTTTGTTGTTATTATTTCCTTTAAATCCAATTAACGTTGGGATTTCCCCCGTCTTTGTGGATTACTTCTTGTTCATTCATAATTATTCTTGTCTTGGCAACAGACAGGGTTGAAAAGCCAAAGATCTTCAAACAAAACAGCCGGTAACTAATGGTTGATGTGGATAGTTCTTGGGGGTAGAAGCTTAGTCTCATGAAGATTAATATCCACCACGATATGGCGCATTACCTTGCCATCACCTTAGCGTGTCATAATGTCCTAAGAAATTGGGTTAAATTGTATCATCTGCTTAGCGAAGCAGTAGCGACAATTGAGCGTCACACACTATCGAATCATTCGGACCCGATGTCTGGTGGTTTTAGTTTGGTTGATATTTTTAGACCATTGCATCCATGACATGACGTGAGCTAATCCGGTTGGTATTACAAAAATTTATGAAACATCTTTTGCCGCTTATTTTGTCTGCCGATGCTGCCGCTGCTGTCCCACGGTAACGATCAATTAATTTCATTCTAGTGTCAGATGAGTTGTAGTTTTTTTTTTGTGTTTGGTTTGTCCGATCCCGCGGACACGATGTTACCGTCAGCGGAGTGAATTGAACTGAACAGAACCGATTCGAACGGAAAACAAAAGCAAACCTAAAACGAAAAAAAAGAGAGAAATACGAAATTAACACACCACACACTCGCCATGTTCGCCATCAGAGGCGTGTGATTTAATGCGCCACTTGAACCACGGTTCATCGACGGCGATAATTCGTGATGAGACACATTTTTGCCTCTTTGGCATGCGTACCCATTGGGAAGGCAATTAATTTGAATTAAGCTCAAAACGCTCAGAACGCGGCATGGGAAGATATCAGGAAAAAAGTAGTATCATCTTTTTTTTCATGACACTGTCATCCATTGCACCTTCAATGAGTTTGGAATGTGCGCTGGTACAGCAACTCATTGAAGGTTCATTTCCTGCCAGATGAGACACGACATCTGTGCATTCTCCGCACACCCGGAATGTTGTGTAAATGATACAAAAAACAGTATTTTATTCACCACCTCCCTCCCGGTGGAGTGATAATAAGTCAACCCGAGGTAGTAATCTAGTCGGAGTGAGAAAATAACCTAAAAGTACTCCTCCCTACACACATAAGCAGCAAAGCAATGTTAGTAAATTGGATTAATTATCTGCTCTTATCTGTTCGCTGCACTCGTACCCCTTGCAGCAGAGTAGAACCTAAGTTGGCGAGGTACAATATGGAACGTCATGGGGGCGGGGGAGATGACACAGAAAGGCAAAAGTTTAGAAAAACTGGTGCACTTTTCCTTTTCCATAGCGCAATGTTTGTACCTTGGAAAAAGTTTCCCCATCGCGACTGGAACAGAAGCGACAAACACAGGCGAAGCGCATCGTCAACATTCCGGGACAGTGCGCTGTTGTTGTGTGTAAGCGTTTGGGGGGTTTGGTAATTAATATTAATAGCCCTGGTTTAATGTGTGCCTTTTTTTAACGTGATCTCTGGTTAGGTTGGTTCTGTTTTCCGCTGAATTGCTGTGTTTTTTTTCCTTCGCGAAGGACTGAACTGGACACACGGTAGGTTCGCTTAAAAGCCCCACCGGTTCAGTATAAACAGGAACCGCATAGGTCAGTGGTCGGCAACTACCTCATAGTGAGAAGGATGAACGTTTGTAAGTTAAAGATGGCTTGAAAAGCGGAATAAGCTTTAACTTGAGAGAGTTTTTCAATTTTTGATGTCCATTTCCAAACAAACTACATATTTTATTGAAGATCTTCTGATTAGAATTTTAATAAAGTTCTTGACAGCATTCATTTTTTGGAGAAGCTTCATACGATCAATCGTGTTCTTAGAATAGAAATTAATCAAAGGGATTCAACTGAAATATGAGTACCGCTTGGATTCCAGGCCTTCAAACACTTTCCCGGCCACTGAACCGCATTTCCCTTCCTGTAAATGACACACAAAGAAAAGGCCGACCCCATTGCAGTGGTTTTGCGTCCAGAACCTTCGTATTTCATCTCCATGATGCAAGAGAGCATCATCATCATCACCACAGCAGCGTAAAACAAACACTGTGACTAATGTGCCTTAAATTAGTTTATTGCTTTATTAAAAATTAGCCCCCCGAAATGGTCGAAAGAGCGTGCTGGATAGCCCCAAAACTTAGACTCCCGCGCGCCCGTTGACCAACACCCAACCCAAAAGATTGAGATTAATCTCGGCGAATATCTTACGGGCGCGTGACGTATCTGTTCGTGCTCCAAATAAAGGCACACCCGGGCACGGAAGCCATACATATCTTCGCCCGGGAAGATAAAGATTTGCTACAGATAAAGCACGGGGCAAGTGTTTAACAAATTGTACACAATCCATGGAACCGGATACATGGGTTTGGTTCCATTTTTTGTTTCGTCTACTGTTTAAATATCTCTCTTCGGTGATCTTACTCATTCTTGCATGTTTGCGATAGGATCGGTTAATTTCTTAGCGGTAAATCTGGTCAATTTATCGGATGCAATATGTAGGATGCTGATCGACATGGACATACAAAAAAAAATCTGCTTTAATGTACGCCATTAAATCTCGTGCCACGAGGGGATTGGAGTGTTTGCGATCGTTTCACCGTTGTGTCCATTAAATGCGTGAGACTTAAGCATGAAATTGGCAGCTCGACTTTGCATAAATGCTCCCCTGTTGGGAAAGGGATCCCGCACTGAATGAGACCTGTCTGAAGATTAACGGGTTACGTGTTTCCCAGCCGTAACCCGAGAGATAAGTCACCGTGGGGCATTCGTCGAGGCGAGTGCGACATTCAGACCGTCTTGACCTGATTTTATTGAAAGTTCTTCGATGATATTGATGCCGCAGGGAGTTCACCCCAAACAATCCCAATCGCGCTCCAGCGTGCTCCGTCATCCGATGGACAACGTAATCGAAAAGAATTATAGCTATCCGCCGAATGTGGAATGAATTATAGCTAGCAGCGCTTAATTTTTGGCATGTCAACGTTCGTTGCCCCTAAATGTAGGCCAAAGCACAATTGTGTCCACGGTGATTGATTGATAGCGCACACAACCGGGTGGGGGGGTGAGGGGGAGGGAATAATTTGGGAAAATTATTCACTTGCACATTTGGTTCGCCATTCATATAATCTATTTTTGTTCCTTATTGTTTTTATTATGGCTGACCGTATAAATTGTTCCCCATTAATGTTTCTCGCGCTTGTTGGATGTTTTGTTTTTCGGTGGTAGATACAAATTTCCATACATTAGAATATCGTTTCGCTTTCATTCTCCACGCTTACAGCCGCAGCATCAGTAAAGTGCTTGCGTTCGCAAAACTAGTAACACCAAAGACACATGGTTACGCCTAGGACAGTAAGATATTAATGGTCTTTCCCGGTTCTTTCGACGTACAAACAAACCAAAAGAAGGAAAAAAAATCCGAAAAAAAACCCCAAATCGAACAGCACCATCTGCATTGTGCACGGCAATGGATTATCTGTCCGCTATTATGGATCGACGCTAGACGCTAGAGATTTGTGTGGTCGCGTAAAGAACAAAAAAAAGGAATTGGATCGAATTTACTAAGCGCAAGAATTGGAATGATACGCTCGGGGAGGATGCCTTTTTTTATTCGTCCTTTTTCCTTCTCTAGAAGGCGTAGCGTAGGGGCAAGAGCTGGAATGCGGGAACTATTGGAATAAATATTCTACCACCAGACAATGGAACGGATTGACTGCTCTTTAACTGGAAGCAAGCAAGTAAAAAACAGATCCAATAAAACCAGCTGCCATTTCGGGACCGCCACAAGAGGCGGATTTATCTTGTTTGTGATTCACTTTTTTCATCTCCTTTTTTATGCATTGTATCAACATCATTTTGCTCGTCGCGTCGCGTCATTTGTTTAGCAAGTTGGGTAATTTGATATTTAAAGATAAGTTCTCGAATTTCCCAATTGACTGGTACGAGAGCAGTTCTTGTTTTGTTCGGTCTGTGTGTCTGTGTGGTTTGGTTCTAATTTTATATCGCTTCCAGTCTGTTCTCTCATCTGCTCGCCCGATCGTTTATTTGCATTTCTATTATTCCGATGACTATTATTATATTGTCGCGGAAGGATGATGCGCTATGGGCTGCCGTTGGACAAATATATCTGATTTACGAACAGAAACCGACCGAGAAACGAAACCGTTTAAATTTTATGAACCTTGTTGACATATTTTCTGACGCTTGTCCATATAAACAAATTACGACCAACGACACTCCCATTGGGTTTTGAGGGAGGTTAAAATTAAAAGTAAAATGATACGTTCGTGTGTGCGCTTTTTTCACCATTGGACACATGGGAACTGATGGTGCAAAATGTTCACTTTTATGCACGACCCGACATGGGAAATGCATCATAATAATACCCACCCAACCCATCCCACTGGATGGATGGATAATGCGCAAAGATGAAAGATTAAAATAGTCTGGCTCGGTTTTTAGTGCTGATTTTTATCTTTGCTCTATTATTTTTAATGTCTCCGTGTTAGGCAAAGCGTATTGAGTTTCGGAAATAATGCTGCAGAAGACGATTTGGCGATGGAAAGCGTGTTTCCATGCAAATGAACTGAATGAGGAAGCATCAGATTTCATTTTCCTGTTTGTTGCATTATATATTCCACTGATTAATCATCTGTTTTTTTTTGTGTTAAGCTCTTGCAATTTTAAATCTTCCCATCATGCACACTTCAATGTTATGCGCTTCCTCATCTCATGGAAAACATGGGATCTAAAAGAGAAGAATTTTAAAATTCATCCCCCTCCTTTCCCAAGTTCCTTAAATATGTGACACATCCTCATACGGCGCGAGGCATTGTAAAACCATCGTTGGCACGTTTTGCCATCGTTAATCATCGGCTAGATTGAAGTATGTGGAAAGGCAACAGCGAGGCAAAAGTGCCGTTCGGGGAATGCATTTTTGGCATTTCGGTTCGGTGTGATGGATGTGCAATATATCTCTGCAGCAGCGCGCAAGATCAAAGCGAGTGTTGGCGAGCAAAGTGAGCGTTAATTAGGCCACTCTGTTAGCGTAAATAGTAACAAACAGAGGACGACCGGTCGGACCAGACGAACATTCAGGAGCAGAATACCTACCCGATGGGGATGCGTTGCTAGTGTGCAGGCAAAATCAACCCCAGCATGATTGCCATTTAAATGGATTTCTTTCCTACTGATGGAAGCTAGTGACGGAACACCCCGGTTTTTTGGTATTTCAGTAATTCAAACGAACGGAAAAAAAACTCATTTCAACGGGATGCTCTTTTGCGATAAGTTCGATAAGTCCTTTTATCGGAAATGATTATGCGAGGATGGCTTCACACAAACACACACGGACAGAGACACAAACCCGGATGGAATTTCATTTTCCAACCGCATGGTGCAAACATGGATTTTCACTCACGGCTCCAAATTCTCACACTGGCGGTTTGCATTCGGTATGTCGTTCCGTCATCTGGCTGCTGAATGGTGCGCGGGCCAGTTGTATGTTTGGATAACGAAATGCTTTGGGAATGGAGTGAACGAGTTCCTACGTTCTGCTAAATCGCTAGTAGGCATGGGAACCGTTTTTGGTGGGTGGCCTTGCATAGGCCCTACTCGCTCCGTTAATGTGATGGAGATGCTTTCCCCACTCATGATCAATAAACTGTTGGTTTGTTCGGAATCGCTGCCGAGAACCGGGAAAAGGGCCAAGCAAATGTATTTTTGTTTTGCAGATTTCCGATTCCGAAAACAAAAGCGCCACAACGGCTTTAAATCGATGGGTCATACAAATACGGTGATGCAACTGGCGTCTAACGTTTTGGAGAAGGCAATCCGGGGAAAAATTCGTAGCAGAAACAAGTCTCAGTGAAATATAAATAGTTCGCATAAAGCATTTGGACGCAACGCATGCCACGGTAGACTAAATGAAAACCAGCAATAAGCTGAAGGTATTCAGAAAAATAGGAAATAGAATTATTTTTGTTTGTGGAATAGGATAAAAGACAACAAAACCAATCCGTATCGATTAACCAATATGGGGATTTTGCTGTTGTACTCGACAAGCTTCTTAATCCCTTCAAAGAGCATTGTTTTCCTTGTTACGATGGGATTACGTGGCACTTTCATAACAAGAATTTTGGTCTAGCCATCCCATGGATTATTGTGTATTTGGTCTACCACACTGAAGGTTGTAAATCGAATCTCAAAAAGATTTACTTGAGACTTATGTTTATCTTGTACCCAAATATAACTTCCTATAAATGATTGTGGAGATAAAATTTATCCATCAATCCATTGCTTGACGTAACTGCTTGAGTCTCTTCATGTTAGCTTCAATTCACTTTTTCCTATAAAACTATGAATATTGTCTAAAAGACATGATCTTTAGATGCAAACTCTGTGTCCTCAATATACAGTAAACTAGTAAAAGATCATCTTTTTGACGACATCCACAAGACCTCCATAGAATGTACGTCCACAAAACAGATGAATACGTTGTCCAATATATTGACTACTCAATTATTGAAGAATTCAAGAAAAACTGAGGCTAATGCATCAGATAGGCAACAACATATGTCTTTCAATTTGAAATCCTATATAATCCAAATTATCACAAATAATTATGTGAGTTTGGCTGTTCTAAAAAGGTGATCCCAATTTGATGCTTCCTTACATTAATCTTTAAGCGTTTCTTGAGAATGTCGAATGTCCAACGGGTGAGAGATATAGATCAAGTGCAATTTGGGGGAAAAGAGGAAGAAGCAAAACTCATAACAAGAAAACCGATAAATCAGACAAAAAACCCCAAAGGAAACAAAGTGGTGCATTGGGCACAACCGTAACGCAGTTCCTTTTTGGACCACAAACGGAACTTGTCGATTGTTTGCATTCCGTAGCGCCAGACAATGTAAACCATTTCAAAATACCTTCCCCTATCGAAAGGGTGGGTGTGTGGGTTGTAACGGGAAGGAGAAATGTGTTTTTTACCACGCTTCTTCTTCGGTGATCGTTCAAAAAATAAATGATCACCGAAAAAAAATTCCATTAATGTAAACAATTCTACCGTGCGTTGTGAAGCGTTGTGAAGTCCTTCCCCAGGAGGGAGAAGTGTTGCTTGAAGATGTTGCTACCTCTTCGTTGGCCTTCGGTAGTGCGGTAGCTTGGGATGAGTCGAGAGATCATTCCCTGAATGCGAGGTGAGGTGATGGAACTCGTATGCGGTTGCATTGTACGTTTCTTCCGAATTCCTTTTTTATGTCTTTGAAGATGGACACAGAGGGTGGATACGTATGTTGTTGGGCGGTATAATTGTAGCTGATTATAAATAAATTCAACCCATTGAAGGGCAAAAGCACATCTTTCGATGGAGACACACATCAGGTGATGGTCGATTAATCATAATTTTGTTCATCTTTGTCTCGGTGATGTCTTTTCAGTGGAGGGCGTGAGGTACAGGATCGACCGGTAGCCATCAACAGGAAGCGTTCGGCATCTGCCTTCCACTCGTTGAGCTCCAATGCGCTACCGGAACCGGGATCGAGAAGCTCCCGGGTAGCATCTTCAGAGCACACTCCAAAGTCATCCCAACGGTCGATAAACCCGGGCAGCAAAAACTACTTCGAGGAGTTGCTGAACAACTATAAAAGCAACTCCCCCTACTACAAGGAGCTGCATCAAGCACGAAGCCCTCAAACGAAAGCGTTACCAGCGGGCAGAAGAAATCAGCGAAGTTCTGCCGAAGTCACAAAAAGTGTTTCGAAATCGAAAGCACCAGCACCATCGGCCATCGACGCTGACCTCGACTATCTGTACGACGACGAGACGGATGACAGCGTGCAAAATGATGCTCCCTCTGGCGGCGCAATGTCTACGAGTACGCGGGCTCCAAGTACCACGACAACTAGCACCACCACCGCAAGTACCACCACTACTACGTCTACTACCACTGCCAGAAGCATCCTGTCTGCGGATGATTCCGACGAATCGAGTGCAAACGAATCGAACGATGGTGCTGGCTCCGAGGCGGACACCAGCTACAGTACGTACTACCAGAAAGCGTACGCAATGCACACGAACCCGCGAAGAAACGGCAACAATCGGTACAACAGTATTGCAAGGCCACAGCCACCCGCCACCGTACAGCATCAGCCGCACTACAAGCGCGTCCACACCGATAGGATTGATCCGGCCAAACAAGTGGTAAGTCACGCGGGAAGGTTTTGCATATGACAGAGTTTTTTAAGCATCGATTTACCCCGATGAAATATTAGCTAGCCCACCAACCAAGACGTACCTCGTAAAATGATTATTTCCCACCTCGTGGAGTACTTTACGAGTGCGGACATGTTTTACGGCATTCGAGGGGTTGCTTTGAGCGCGAAACATGGCGTAACGATAAACATAAATCCTTTCCAACTTTGGCATCTTTGCATCCAACCGCTCCGGGATTTTGAAGACCCTCACCAACATTCGAAACCGGAGCATTTAATGAAATGATTTGCTCACAATCCTGAGGAGACGTGACGTTCCGAAGTAAGGGGGACTTTCGGTAAAATCTCTTGAATGGTGGCGCCAATTTTTTGGCCATCTTATGAAAGTAGTTCGCCGTCCACCACCGTCTGGAACTCATTTAGAAGAATTAACGAGAATATGCACACACGCACCACTCGGAATTCCTCCCGGGGAAGAGTATTTGCCGAGTGCGAACGAATTAGCTCATCGCTGTAAATATTTGGTGTGTTAGTTGTTAGACGACCCGAACAGACCGAACGGAACGTTTGACATTAGTCGCTTTGGATAGTTGGAGAAAATTAGCAGCAGCAAAGTATCTACCCAGTTCAAACTCATTACTATTGATTGCCTTTCATCTTGTTTTGTGCTACTGGATTGGGTTGTTTTATTTGGAGAGAAGAAAATTATTGAAGACGCATCGCAAAACCTACTAAAACACATTCCACCAACACTCTGAGTGGGAGGTGGTTTTTAATCTAAAAACTTTGACTCAAGGTGGCATTCGGGTCCGACATTCCAGCGTCCATTTTTCAGGGGGTTTGGGGAAAGGTTGGGAGATGAAGATGGTCACCGGTATCAACAGCTAACAAGAAGCATCCGATATTAATGCTGTTGGTTGCCAGAGTTCAGGAAACTTAATTAAAAAGAAATTCAATCAACTAACACACCGCTCGCGTTGTGGAACCGATAGAGTATAGTGGGGCAAAGGTGCGTACCCGATCTACATGATATTAGGTTTGGTGGAGCTAATACAACTCAGGAACTCTATTTGGGGTGACAATTTTAACACTGTCGGATTCTATACTTCCGGGTATAAATGGTTTATAAAAACTAAGACTAATTGAGTTTGAAGTGCCAAATGAGACTCAACTCTGAGTATAAAAATCGACAAGTACAATAAAATTACAAAAAAATACTTAAACCCAATATGCTCCACCGTACACTATTTCTAATGCTTCTCTCTGGTCCTTTGGAGCAAGCATCATTGCACTACCTGTGCGATTTTTTCTCTGTGTGTGTGTCTGAATGTATCTGGATCCCTTGAGTTCAGGTGGCATTCCGATGCGAAAGAAGATATTCAACCATCCGCCAACGCGTTCTACTATTAGCCGAACAGACGGGGGAGTTGGAATTTAAGAAGGTGGAAGTATATTTTTGGCACAAGATAGCATCCCTCCTTCGCGAAGATTACGCGTCCTCACGGACGTTCGACCATCTGGAGATAATGGAAATTTCAAGCTCCAAAAATTCCACAACGGTCACCGGATGGACGGACGGGCACGCGAACTCTGTGGTGCGTAATTTTTGCCTGCCCCATGGTACATCCTGTCTGCGATACGGAAAATCAAACATTATCCAATGGTTCATGCAGCCGCATCTTCGAGACACGTCCAGTACCCTTGCCGAAAAAACAGCAAAGAAACTCGAGCTCTCTAATTTGATTGTAAATTATGGATAACCGAACGCGCTGCCACCGTTTGGTCGCATGTAAAATTTATCGACAACACCTGGATACGTTTTGCGAACTGAGAAGCTTTCTCGTCATATTCCTGTTGCGCTAGTGTTTTTGTTCCTTTTTTTTCTACTGGAATAGACTTCATTCCGTGCCGTTAGGATACCTTTACCCAAGGACAAGGATCATTGCGAGCTCTCGCTATAACAAACGAAGGATTCCTTTGGGCTGTTACAGGTATTTTATGGCGCGAGTACGCGCCATTTTCCCCTATTCTAGATGTGGATTCCCTTTTGTTGGGGTCTGGAATTGGCGAATTTGTACATTCCCCACACGCGCGAGTGCCTCCAGAAGGTTTCGTGCACATTCCTCTCGCACGGTGGATATAAAGAAATCATTGCATGAAATAAAGATGAGATCGCAACCAACTTTATACGATACGCTCCCGAGGAGTTCCCGAATATCTGTGTCTTATTTTTTCGGCTCAGTTCATCTTCCGTAACTGTTGCAGCAGCATTGATGGTCATGCTGCCCTGACTAAGGTAAGAAATTTTGACGTAATCTTCGTAAAACTGAAAACCGACCGAATGCTCCCCGGGAGTCTGACCGGTACACGGCTTGTCGGAGGTCAATGGAATTGGATGCGCCGTTTGGTCGTTCGCTTCGGGAACAACAGTAAACAACGAAAACCATTCATGAAATATTTATTAAAAAGAAAATTGTATACCTTGTTCTACGGCTTGTTTGGCCAGTCGCCCAACACGGGCGTCCCCACCGTCGTCCGGGGTTTCTTCGGGTTTTCGGGTTGCTCGCAGGGATGGTCCCGTGATAAAAGCTGCTACCGTGCATCCTCTAACCGTTGTATGGAAAGGATGCTGCCAGTTCTTGCTTCTTCAATGAAGCTGGTGGGTTGCCACAGACCCCATGTATGGCAACAATAAAAGCTCTGTTTTGTATAAAGAATGAACCACAAACAACCTACCCCATTCACAAGGGAAAGTGTTTCTTTTTTTTCTGGTCGGAAATTCACTTCGGTTCACTTACAAATGTTTGCGAACCCAAACCCGGGTGTGGGTGAAGAAGAAGACGACGACGAAGAGGGTCAATGTTTTGTGTATGCAGCGGCACTATCGTGTGGCACGGAGTAGGCGCTGTTCAAGAGTTTATTTTTACCGCTCCACCAAAAACGGTGACTCCAAACGTTTTACTGTAACGATCCGGACGGTTCGTAGCTATTTCGGGTTTGGCTCCGTGACTGCCATGCTGATACGCTTGATAAACGGTGTAAAAATCCATGTACAAAATATAAGGAGATTAAATTGTTTTGCGGTTACTCCTCCAAGTGTTCCACCTCCTCCAAGTGCCGCTCTATTTTCTCTCTTTTTTCACACGTATACTGCTTATTGGCTTCCGGCGTGCAATGGCATCTTCGGTCTTCATAGGGCGCCGTTTCATCCGAAGCATTTTTCTCTTGCAGGAGAGACACATGCGACGTTTCATCGGTGTGTAGAACGCAATCTTCACGTACGGTAGCTTCTGATCGTCACTCATCTGACGCCACCGTTCCGCACCCTGACGCACTACTTCCACGACCGAAAGGTGACAATTCTGTTGTCGAAAATCGCGCAAAAAATTAAGGTACGGATTGCGCGTTTTCTTTCCCGGTTTGCAGACAACGCTCAGTGGTGCGCGTGACGTTCCGCCCGTGGATTGCGCCATTTCTACTTCCGCTTTTGTGTTCCTGGGTGACGCCATTTCTAGTTCCGCTTTTGTGTTCCTGGGTGACGCTATTTGTGCAGGATTTTTAACAGTATTTGTAAAATTTCGAAAACGTTCCGTAAAGCACAAAAGATCTTTTAAAAAATGTAAAGAGCACGGCAAAATGCAAGACATCTGCAATGGTGTCTTCACTTTGAAACACTGTTTACTGGGATGTATGCTTAGGATGGAAACTATTCGGGAGCACCGTCACTATAATAAAGGGCAAGAAACGATCATCATTCAGCAGCGTTTGCTTGGACCAGTGTTGGAAAATTTAAAATGTATACCCGTTTAAAAAATGCACGAGATCAAGATTGAATTTGAACCGAAGCTGTGCATGATTGATGTTTCCGAAGGTTGGGAGGGCGGGGAATACACCGGTAGAATAAATCTAATCTAATCTCGTACTATTTTCGATGATGAAGATTGTCGGGTTTGTACGAAAGCTATTGGATTTCGAAGGGCAGTCAAGAATACCCAACACGGATCATAAACGTTTCTTGTGTGTGCGAACCATAGGGAAGGTTGATCACCAGTGACTAGTGCTCGGTCAGACGGTATGTTGTGTAAAATAAATTTAAATAATTAATTTCATACCACCGGGTCTGAATGGTGAGAGAATTGTTTCACCGGTTTATGACGAATGATCCTTGGAATTTAGATAACGCGTTATCCAGAACGGTGCACCGTCCGATGGATGGATGAAATCATCGCCAAGATGTCAACCAAAGGTCTGTCCACCTTCTTCACCGTACGCTTCATTACTCACTTGCTGCACTTGGCTACAGCCGCACGGAGCAATAAGCTTTACAGAGTTATGATCCAACCGTATACCGTGCGTTGTCAATGGATTGTGGTCGATTAGTAATTTATGGTTCATCACCATTTCATGACACCGTGGCGCGGTACTGGTGGCACGTGGAATGGGATGTAGTTCTTTGTAAGCAGCTTGTGGTTCTGCAAAATATGCACACGAAACGTTAAGTCCATTTGTCATGTGCAATGGTCGGATACTAGGAAGGATGCTCGTAGATTTGAACGTATCCCTTTCTATCTAATGCCAGGGATGGTCAAGTTGTCAAATGGTTTAAGATCCAATTGCATGAAATATTACCATACCTATCCAGATTGTCCGGAAATTTTGAAATGCCATTCAAAATTAAATTCTTGCGCCTCGCAAGTTTTAAGTATATTTTAAGTCTAAAAAAAGGTGAAATATGTGATAGATCGTCCATCTTATTCTTGATTACCCGCAACCAACATGTTAAATTCCTTGGTATACTTACTTAACTTCGACTTAACTATCGACTTGCCTTCGCCTGTCAATCTAATATCCCGGAACGCATTAACGTCATCGTTTCATCTCGCTTAGGACCTACTACGCCTCCTCTGTCCATGTGTCAGGCCTATAAAGAATTTATCGGTTGAGAATTCGCATGACATGGCTACCGCTTCGGAACCTGGCGAATCTAGCCTGAAGTTCATGGCAAAACTCACAGAGCTCGTAATCATAGCGACTCTTAAAAACCAACAAGTTCTCGTGCAATATTCCTCAAACAAGTCTTCCCCAAGAAAAGAAGTTTGCCAACCCCTGATTTAGACGACGGGTTGTCTGTTTTGCATACAAGCGGTGGAAAATCCGTACCGGGCACCGGTTTTGTTTGCCACTACAAGACTACTCTTCTATCGCTTCATGGAGCAAAAGCTTCATAAATAAAATATGCCCAAGTACCTCAGCGGCGTGGTAAGGAGGATGGCTTTACCAGTCGCTTTCAAGCAACCCAGCAAACCACGGTATTGGTTGATCGAGCAAAAGCAACATGGTCCGAGAGAGAGAGAGTGCGCACACATGAGTCACTTTAATCACATCACCGTACAGACCCGGCCCGTTACGTCTGCACATCTTGCAGGCTGAGTAATTGCTGTCGAGATGCTGATGCCACTCCACCGGTCCAAGGGCTTACCTGTGCGAAAAGCTAGACACATAGACCGCCACCAAACGATACATTAATCCACACCATTAGCATACCGTACACGTAAATAACGTATGAAATTCAATTATCCCAGTTCGTTGAGCGCTGTAAATTGTTTCTGGACCGGTGTCGTTGAAGCTGCGAAATTTTTAGACCAACTCCTCAAAATATGACGTCCTCTCGGGGTGGGACAGACATTCGCGAAAGGAAGGAAGCGAAAACCGCGTCCATTGCTCCTAATCCTGCGGCGTTTCGCTAATGATGCAGAAAAGCTACAGAGCCCTGCGTCGCCTAATGCATGATGCATGAGCCCAAACTGCCTTACCGTCGTGGGGTCACATGCCCGCGTATCCAGTGGAGCAGTCGGGTGTACCGGCATGACATTATTATGCCGTTTTGCCAACCGGTTCGCCGGGTGGCGTGCCATCATCCTAAGCAAAGGTATCATTTTTTCTTCTTCTTCTTTTTTTGTTTGTTGCCCCGTTACGCTGATTAGCGACGAGTGGAGCCCTCGTGCGAAAGATATTAATTATGATGACAATAATTCCATCGCGAGCGCGAGATGTTCGAAGCTTCTACTTTGGGCGCACGAACCCATGGAGAAGATGGAGGGAGTTTTCCAGCATCAAAACATATTTTGCGCTTCGGTGCAACATTCTACCGGCACAGAAGAACGATACTGCAGCTGCATGTGCATGTGGACAGTGGCAAGAGATCAGACGCTCGCAAGTCACAGCGGGAGAGCTGTTCTTATATTCTTGTTTAGCATTTGTGATTTGCCTTAAGCTTCTTAGACGCTTCAAACCTGAATGATGCTTTCGTACTAGAGGGACCAGAGAATCTTCTACGTTCCACATTATGCAAACAAACAGGATCGAGCGTTTTTGAAGTCATTTGCAAAGAATTCGCCCCATTGACACTTCTTTTACATAATCGATGTTGACTCCTGTTGATTCCTGAACCTTCTTGCCCTCGTATTGTTTTACCTATGCCGACGTGGCAATGATCCGTGTCGCCCACACAGGTCGCTGCTTAGGTTTCACAAATCCGATACACTGCATTCGAACGCTCGTTCCTCCAACAAAACGGTTGCTTCTACAGTGAACGGATTTCCGCGAATGGAACACTACGCGCGTAGGAAGCATCCAAACAAACACTAAAAAGGTGGCATTTTCAAGGAGTGGAAATCATTAAAGAAACCCCATCGCTGTAACGCGCGAAGTGCGACAAAGCGATTGTAATAAAAGATAACACACATCTACAGTAAATATTAATGAGGCTACACACACACATCAATGACAACAAGTCGCGAATTTCTTCGTGCCACCGCACAGCAGAGCCCGCACGGCACCGGTACAGCGAGTGTGAAAAGGAGCTTTCGCGTTCGAGCAAATAATAATGAACTTTTAATTGAAATCTTTATTGATGCCCTGGTATAGGGCGATGTGTCACAACAACGGACCGGGTAGTTGGCAGTAAATTCGCCCCCTTTTCTTGGAACCGGTGTGAGCGAGGAGTTTGTGGCAATCTGTCAAGGAAATGATTACGTAGAGTAACAGGGGGCAATAAGCAACTAAGCTTTCATCGACGGAACAAAATTGAAAATAATTAAACATTATTTCCATTACGTTAACCATAAAACTTGTTCAAAAGTCGTCAGACATTGTCTTAACAAAAACAAAATTTCATAAATCATTTCAATTTCATAGCCTTCGAAAGAGATGGACTAGAGTAGATAGAGCGCACTGCCGACAGGGATTTTTCACTT